>CM067375.1:13668666-13891166 GCA_034401795.1 Chaetoderma sp. LZ-2023a
AATGAACTGATGTACTAAATCAAGCACACTTTGCGGGAAGAATACTAGTGTGATGGATTCTGATCTTGTATTCAGAAGCTGGATTAATTTTATTTTGGATTTTCCCCATAAATCCTTTAACGTGACTTTGATGGATTGGAACCAAATGCCGGGCTGGGCGTAGGGGCTAGTGAGTCGTCTGACACATGCTGGAAAGTGTGTGTGTGTGTGTGTGCGTGCGTGCGTGCGTGCGTGTAGATGCCTATGTTTCTATCATTAGAATATTTCTGTCTGTTTGGCATACAGTAGAGTTAATAAATAAGCTAACATGTTTCCAAAACAAAGACAGTATAATTTTGAGCACGATGTACGAAATGTTCTGTTGAATATTTTGAACATATTTGGATTTGAAAACGCGTTTGATTTTGTTTTGAAAACATTTAACATTATTAGTTCACCATTACCTGGCCAGAATGTCCAAGTGAACTTATGCTATGGCAACCGTCTGTCGCCTGTCCATCTGGCATCCTGCGTCCGTCAACTTTTTCTTTAAGTGAGTGCTTCTCAAGAACCACTTGCCCGATTTCAATTATATTTGACCGGAAGCATCTTTGGGACAGAGATTCAAGCTTGTTCAAACGAAGACGATCGGCCAATTTGGCCAGTGGCCATCTTGGATTTTGGCTGATATTTAGATTGGCTGATATTTAGAAATATCTTTAAAAATCTCTGAAACCGCTTTGGGACATTGATTCGAAACTCATGAAATATGATCTAGTGAAAGAGCTGAACCATCTTTGTTAAAAGGAACTGGATTGTGGCCAAATAATTCCTCTTGGATGATGTACATGTAGTTTTCGCGAAAATGACCTCCGGAACCGCTGAACAGATCAGGCCGAAACTTGGCAGATATGATTAGAGACTAAGGGCCATTAAAATTTGTTCTAGGGAAGTTGATAAATAAAAAAAACATAGCCGCCATGTACCAAGCAAAATGTAGCGTGTATGGCGGCCATATTGGATATTTTTATTTGATGGATTTAAACCGAACTTGGTTTTATATAGGTTTTTAGGTATTCTGATTTCAAATTTGCCATTTTCAAAATGGTCAGATAAACGGTTTGTCGGCCATCTTTCCCCCACCAAAATCTCCCATACTAAAGCAATGGAAAATTTAGTGTTTTCTCGAAAACCACTGGGCCTATTTGAAGTATAATTGACAGGACGTATCCTTAGGGCATAGGAATATAAGTTTGTTAAAAGGAAGACGATTGGCCAATTTGGTCGGCGTCCATCTTGGATTTTAGCCGACTTTTAGAAACAGCTAAAAATTGTCTTCTCCAAACTCGCTTGGTGGGTCGATGCAAACCTCAAGAAATATGATCTAGGGCAAGATCTGAAGATCTGAAACAAGATTGTTCGAGGGAACTTGATTTTCCAAATGGTTCGGCGACCACCTTGAATTGGATGACCTAGTTTTCGCGAAAACGACCAGCATGTTGAACGGATCGGGCCGAAACTTGGCAGCTATGATTGGGGCTGAAACGCCATTAAAATTTGTCCATGGAAAGTTGATATGCCAAAAAAACATGTACGACATGACTCATTCAAAATTTATCATTTTTGGCAAATTTCTGAGAAAATCATAAAACGACTACTTATTAACCACTGGGCCAATTTGATAAAACTTCACAGAAATTTGAATGCTAAATTTTTCCCGTGGTCATCTCGTTTTGTTAGGTTGTGCCAATGGGCAATAATTCCAGGTGAACGATACAAGCCCCTTGGGCATCTTGTTTCTGAGCTGTACTGTAGATGAACGACAAGCTATAGTTAGTAATTGTTTTGTAAATGGTCTCGCTGAATAATGGCTGCTGCCTGCAGGCATGGACAGTTTCCATGTAAATTACCTTACCTGTAACCAGCTTTCTTGTGCTATAATTCCATATCCAAAAGTGTTCCACTATGTCTGGATAGCAGAACAGGGGGTGGGATTGATGAAGTGAGGGGTTCACCATGTGAATTGCCCCCCCCCCCCCCAACACCACCCCAAACAGTAAAGAAATTGTCTAGATCCAGATATTAGAAAAGACTACATTCCATATTTATTCTGTTCGTGGCTTGAACAACACGATCGAAGCGCCAATACATTATAAAAATCATGAATTCTCTCGGCTTGAAAATATTGACTAGCTCCCGGTATAGTACATGTATCAACGACTGCTACATTGGAACCAGTCCTACATTCCATAGGGAAAACGTTTGGCGAAATCGGCAAATTATGCTTTTTGGTTGTTTTCGGATTCACTTGCTCATAGCGTGTGTAGACGAAAAAAGGCGTTTTTGATCATGCAAACATGTTTTGAACCGTTTCCCCATTGGAACACCAACCAGTTTAAACACAGTTTGTTTGCTATGCAAGTGCTATGAACTGCTATGCATTATTCGATTTGTTTAGCAGTTACTGCTACGCAATCTTTTTCCAACAAAATATTCCCCGAGATCTATAGATAGAAGGATCCGATCTGCCAATACCCACTTCTAAACCCTTCACATGTGCTCACACGCACGCACTTACACACACACCACCACCACCACACTATGTTTACATCATTCACGACCCGAGTGCATACATGTATGAAACGTATCTTGTTTCAGGAGCGGACATGCCCGTCGTGATCACCGTACTCAACAGTTACTCAGGTTGGGCCTTGTGTGCAGAGGGATTTATGATGAACAATAATCTCATGACGATTGTCGGAGCTATGATCGGTTCCTCGGGTGCGATCCTCTCCTATATTATGTGCAAGGTAATATAGGAATACAGTTTCAGCTGTGCCAGGCCCATCTTTATCTAAGCTCCACCCATGCTTTGCCCATTTTGGAATTAATCGATCCCTGCAATCTCTGAATCTCAATTTATAAAAAACTATTCAGATAAGCTGTTGAATATTTTGAAACTAATTTGACTCAGTGTTATTGCTGCAACAGCGCCAAGTCGAATTAGTTTCAAAATATTCAACAGAAGGTCTATTAAATAGTAGACATACAATTCGTACAACTTGACAGAATATTAAGCGTTTATGATGGACTAAATCGCATCATTAAGGGTTAGAAATTTGTACAAAATACTATACATGTACTAGTCCGCAGGACGGGTAACTTTACGAAACTACAAACACACAAATAATTTTACATGTCCGTTATCAATTATAGTCAACATTAAATGTTCATTAATTATGATGGCAGGCAGGCATATTTTATGGTTCAAACAGTTCCGGGTTGGGTGTCAACACTTGAATAGTAATCAGCTGGTCAGAAATGGATTCTCATCATGAAAGACTGTGTTCAGAAAACTTATGCTGAAATTTAATTGGGTTGTTTGGTGCCTCCCATATTGGATTTCAAAGGTCAATGAAAACTTTTAAAAGATTGCTCTTAAAAACGCCTGTCCACGATTTAAATTTTTTGTCTGTTCGGAAAAGTAGCATTTCTGGCAAAAAATTTGTAGTATTCTACATATAGAAGATAGCCTTAACCCTTCAACACTGATATCAGCCAAAACCGGCTTCTGCAGTCGTCTTGAGAAATGTTCATTTGCGGACAAAGAGAAGACTTTGAAAATTTATAACTTCAATGACTGGCTTGATAATCGTGCCAGTCATTCCAGTGATAAAGTTTCACAAATAGTCTTGGTTTGCAGATGGACATTTTCTATGAGAAAATTTAAATTTTCTTGAACAAAATCGAGGGTTAAAGTGTTGAAAGCTTTGTACCTGAAATACCAATGTTCCCATTGAGCAGTACAGGCCCCTTGGACCTGTTTTTTAATAATGTGATTGTATAATGGCACGGTAATGCATTCCCTCTTTGTCTTGCTCAGGCTATGAATCGATCACTGCCCAATGTGATTCTGGGTGGATATGGAACCACATCGACTGGAGGTGGTAAAGCCATGGAGATTATCGGCGAGCACAGAGAGGTGAACGTTGATGGCGCTGTTAAGATGATCACAGAATCCAAGAACATAATCATCGTCCCTGGATATGGTTTATGTGCGGCCAAAGCACAGTATCCGATTGCGGAACTCGTCTCACTTCTCAAAAAACATGGACACAATGTCCGATTCGGAATCCATCCCGTCGCTGGTATGTTTAACCAATTAATGACTAAATTGTGTCAAGAAAATCAAAATATTTGCCCATCGAGCGTCCATTTGCAGGCCAAGAGAAGAGTATTTTTGAAAATTTACCACTGGAATGACCGGCTCGCTTATCGAACCAGTCATTCCGGTAGAAAAAAAAAAAAAAATCTCGGCCTGCAAAATCTGCAGTCCTCAAGACTACTACTCAGGCCTGTTTTGGCTGGCTTGGCCGTGACAGGGTTAAAGTACTCTGTTAATATTATGATTGTTTTATATGTCTGCCGTCAACTATCTGTTTTCAAGCATGTCAATGGTAACTGTGTGGATCTGAGGGGTTGAAATTATCTCTAGCCTGCTAGCTCAAGGATAGTAGAAATTGACCCGCGCTAGTAGAATTTGTGATTGATCAACTCTATTAGTCCAGCCCTTTAATGACAGGTGGCCATTATAGACAGGTGATTATTATCGACAGATGGTCACTATAGACAGGAGATCATTATCGACAGGTGGTCACTATAGACAGGTGGTCATAATTTGCAGGTGTTTACAATAGACCTGAGGTGGTCACCAAAGACAGATGTTTACAATAGACAGGTAGTCACCAAAAACAGGTGGTCACTATAGGCAGGGTGTTTACAATAGAGAAGTGGTCACCAAAGACAGGTGGTCTCTATAGACAGGTGTTTACAATAGGTGGTCATAACAGACAGGTGTTCTAGACAAATTTTTCCAGGTTTTGATAACTCATGGACCCTGCAAGCATTAGATGTGGTTTTCAATAAGCTTTCAGGAAACCTATAGTTGTTTGGGTTTATTATTAGCCCCTCTTATGTCAACTCAACCTTTAAATGGTCAAACTGACCAAAACAACTCAGCAGTGGTCTTGAGGCATCTCTATTAGCAGGTCAACAGAAGAGTATTTTTGAAAATTAACCACTGGAATGACTTGCTCGGTAACGGAGCCAGTCATTCCAGTAGTAAATTTTCAAAAATACTCTTCTCTTGACCTACAAATGGATACTGGGTAAGCCATCACCGTTTAATCGTCAAGCCGGTCAAAAATTTCAGAGGAAAATTTACAAAAAAAAATAGTCTTCTAATATTAAAATATCTTGACGCAAGTGGATTTAAAAGATAAACAAGAGACGGGAATCTGCCTAATTGTTGTTAAATTTGGCAAAAAAAACATGAAAATTTATGGCCAGTGTTAATATTTATCACCATGGTAACGATTGTCTTGACCCTTTCAGGTTTTCACTTAGGGAACATAAATAGATGTACCTGTTTGATGATGTCTTGAGGTACATTTATAGAATTTGAGTCAAGCATACAAGAAAGCTGTTATAAACATGTATATTTTTAATTAATTCGACGGGGGAGACATTACTGCAGTAATTGCTTCCAATTAAATTCAAAATATTGAACAATAATTCGCGCATTGTGTTTATGTCTGTAGAGCAGGGCTGAGGTGTTTTAGCCAATTGTATTAGCCAGTCCAAATTTCTATTTCGTCAATTAAGAATTTTTTTATTTTGGACTTAGTGGCTAATGGCTTGTCTGTAATTTCATTGTCATTTGTTGTACGGTAGGTCGTATGCCTGGTCAACTTAACGTGCTCCTCGCCGAGGCGGGTATTCCATACGATATCGTTCTGGAGATGGACGAGCTTAACGACGATTTTCCCACAACTGATCTCGCGTTGGTTATCGGTGCTAACGATACAGTGAACTCGGCCGCTGAAGATGATCCAAACTCGATTATCGCTGGCATGCCCGTTCTGAGAGTATGGAAGGCAGACCAGGTAAGTAATTATTGATCTGGAAATTATCTGGTTAAGTATATTAACTTTTGACTGGTCAAACCGGCCAAAACTGGCTGCCTGACCTCTGAAGTTGTCTTAGGAATGTAAATTTGCAGGCCAGGAGAAGAATATTTTTGAAGATTTATCACTGGAGACTGGCTCGATAATCGAGCCAGTCATTCCAGTGGTAAATTTTCAAGAAGTCTTCTTGATCGAAAAAATTAATGAATTCATTTTTTATCAACTGTTGGAGTTACGGGCTAACCAATCATAGGTGGAATGATCGTAATGTGCTAGGACGGCTTCGACACCTCTAACGAGAATTTGACCATCTTGGACTTACAAAATGTCCAGAAAATAGTTTAAATCTGCGGCTTGAAATGCCCGGCCATAATTTGTACTTTTAAAATTTAAATGTGTGTGGGTTTCTAACCATAATTGTTGAATTTCAAAGGTCGGTAGAATATTGGTAGCTGCAGATGAAGCATGAAAAGTAGGTCAGAGGTCACACTGACCTACATTTGTTATACTACATACCGTAATCCTACAATGCATAACAAATGTTTTCCATGCACCAGGTTTTCAAAATAATCAGTTTAATCGGGTCACCATGTATGGGCCTTTGACCCCAAATTTATCATATATCTTCAGGACCCCACGGGCAACAATCCACCCAAGTTGGTTAAGATCTCTTCAGTAGAAATAGTTAATGACAAATGTGTCTTCAGGCACATAGTTTTCAAAATAATCATTTTGATCGGATAGCTGTGACCTTGACCTTTTGACAACCAATTAATCTTCAAGACTCCACAGACAAACTTTTCACCAGGTTTGATTACTGTATATATGAAAAACCTTTTGAAACGACAACCAGGAATATAAACTTTTGTGACTGACTGACTAACCAATGGACCTTTCTGGTTTTAGCTATGCCCCGCCCATCTGTAGCTAAACTCCACCCACACCTCGCTCATTAGCCAGCAACATCACCTAGTCAAATTGGTTCCAAAATACATGTATTCAACAGTTTAACTGTGTAGTTTTTTGGAAATTGATAGTCAGGGTGTTCAGAGATCGATCGATTCCAAAACGAGCGAGGTGTGGGTGGAGCTTAGCTAGAGAGCATGTTTATTAAATAGCCAAGAATTACAAAGACATACAATTCATACGTGTCGGACTATTTGAGATTTGATGATGGTCTATATGGAACCCTTTTTGACGTAATGATTGTGACATCATCATACACGCGCTAAGCTGATTATGACATCATACGAGGTCAGATGATGGATGGATACTCTGGAAAGGTGAATTAACTGACTGACTAAGATATAGTGGTTTCTTGAGGTGCTACTGGTAGCAAAAAATCCATATGGCTGTACATGTAGAACATGACATTTCTACTTCGAATAATACTTACCAGATGTACTATTATGATAATGTCTATTATCTAGTCTAGCTCAAAATAAACAATTAAAACTCCGCACTCTCCTGGTCCTGCCCCTACTGTGTCCGGGAATACCATAGCCGCAGGTACCGAGTCAATTCCCAATCACAGTCAGATTCGTCTATTTTGCGCTTTTTCAGTCGTGTTTTTTAGAGTGCTCAAATTTTGCAATTTAAGCAGTTAATCGGTTGTGTTAGTCAATTACATCGGTGGATTTATGGAGGAACTCGGAAAATCATCACACGGTCAGGTTGTATCAATCTAGAATTTATACATTCGTGCCATAATGACTGTTTGAAATTTCCTTAAATTGGCACATTGTTTTAGAATGTTAGCCATTGTTGGAGTCGCTTCTGTACCCGTTAACTTTTGGTTTTAATTCGGGTACTCGGTTAATTTCTCTTGCGACTCGGTTCCTCTAAGATGGATGCGTCCTTGGCCAAGAGGGCGGCGCCCATGATTTAATTTTCTTGCTTGGCTGGACGGGTCTAGGCACTCTGTTTCGTCGATAATTAGCTCTCGCTTCATTGTCGAGGGTGTTTGTAGCAATCGGCGGTGTAATCTTGGTTGTTTAACGTTAGTTAAAGGCTGAGTTGTGTTTTAAAAAATATTTTCAAATATCCTGCTTAGACTTGATTATCATTAATCTAAGAGAAAGTTAATGTGTGTTTAAAATTTTTTTTAACTATCAAGTCGATTGTGCGTATTGCTTGTCATCATTTGTCATGTGCAGCGTTTTAATTTTTCTCTGTGTTCGCAGAAACCTAAGAATCTTGACACGTTGTGCCAGAAGTGCAAACGGTTCATGAAACGGAAGTATGCTGGACATCACTGCGTGGCGTGTGCTAAGTGTAAGGTTGGGAGCCCTTGTGATGTGTGCGTGAAGTGGTCGTCGGCTATGGTGGCGGAGTTCGACAAGGATCGACGGGCGAGGCTGGAGAGGATAGCGAAGGACAAGGCGACGAAGTTGCAGCAGGCGTCGCTGGTTGGACTTGAAGGTCGTCTGAATGACCGGATGGATTCAGCTCTGGGTGTATGGGCGGCCCAGTTCAAGGCGATGTTTGAGTCGGTCCAGTCCATGGTCCCGTTGATGCAGGCTGGTGCAGGACAACCATTAGGTGGTCCGGCTAGTTCTGCGGAGGGTCATGCACCTGCCCCTTCTCTGTCCTTGGCTCAAGAGCCGACGATAGAGGAGGAAGATCTTCTTATGGAAGATTCCGGCATGCCGGATATTTCGTTGTCTGCAATGCCCAGTACGTCCCAGGGGTCGCCCTCGGGATTGGTACGGGTTTGCAGGCGGATGGTGATGTCGACGTTCCGTCGGGCATTTTCCATCCACTGTTTGTGCAAGCGGAGGGGTCGGCGGAGCCGTGGTTTGCGGTTCCTGCTGGTATCCCGGCGGCGTTGGGTGCGGCTCCTATCGGAGTGACGGCGCCGTGCTGGAGCCGATGGATTGCGGAGAATCCGGGTCTGGCGATTCGCTAGACACTGGTGCCGCTGGTGGTCGCGCTATGGATGCGCTCTGTCTTGGCAGAGACGTGTCTCATAGCGCTCAGCATGGATCGTCGGTGGCCCTCTCATCTAAGGGAGAGAGGGAGGATGAATACGGCAGTTCATTGATGGACGAGTCCGTTTTCTGCACCGAGGCTGAATGGGTGCAGGTCCTTGGATGGATGTCCGATCGTCTCAGATTGGCATCAGAACTGGGATCTCAGCGCGATCCAGCGATGGAGCAGATGTCAGAGCGAGCGGCTAGCGCTCTGTCAAGTGGCTCTTCTGCCAAGCCAACACTCCCTTTGGACACGCAGACTTCCGACATGCTGGAAGTTGCGGCATACCGTCTGGTTCAGCCGGACTATGCATTGCCAAAGGGGATAAGGAGTAGGGTCCGTTTTCCGGAGCTGGCCTACCATCAGTACGCCCGGGTTCCACGGTTTTCTGTCACGGAACGTGAGGCGCTGAATAGGCCGTTGGCTGGGAAGGCTAAGGGGCGGTCGCGTCCTTTGGTTTCTCAGACCAACAAAGACCCGTTCAATGAGCTCACGCTCATTGAGGATGCGGCGAGGGCAGCCATGGCTGCGCTGTCGCACGGGTGTACCGTCCTGCAGTGTATGCTGGCCTGCACGGCGGAAGGTGGACAGGTGCGAGAGGCTGCTCCCGGAGTTATTCGGGAGACCATGCGCCTGTCTCAGGATTGCCTGGCCAGGGTGATCACTAGGACATTGGCAGAGAGACGGAGAATGGTTCTCGATTGTGTAGAACCAGGACCGGAGATGAGGGCTGCATTATCTTCTGCGCCTTTCATTGGTCCAGGCTTGTTCGGCGGCTCGGCACGACAAGCGCTCTCCAAGGTTGCGTCAATGGTGGCGGAGCAAGAAGTGGTCGGCAAGTCGTGGAAGTCGACTAAGAGGACTCAGCCGCATCAGTCCTACCATCAACATAGACAGGAGCGGCAGAGGCAGCGCCCTAGATCGCCCTTCCGTCCTTCTGACCGTGATGGCCATAGGCCATCCGGATCACAAGGTACTGGCCGTCCATCCTCATACAAATCCTCTAATAAGAGGCCGTATGAGGAGGACAGGAAGGGTGGCAGTTCGGGCCGCGGCGGCTACCGTAAGGATGGCTGTGGCGGCGGTTCCGGACCGTCTCACTACAAGAAGCCGTGGGGCCAATCTTGACCGACAGCTGTGTGCAGATTCCTTCCGTCGGAGGCAGACTTCAGCTGTTCCTAAGCCAATGGGAACAGGTCGTGCGCGACTGTTTAGTTTGTCAGTGGATAAGAAACGGCTACGATCCGGACTGGCTCATCCATCAATCGTTAGTTCCGTTAACCTCGACTCCAATATGGACTCCTGTTCCAAGGGAATCAGATCGTCTAGCATCCATTCGCTCAGAAATAGAATCTCTTCATCAGAAGAAGGCGATTCATCTAGTCCGCAATCAGTCTTCACTGGGCTTCTATTCGATCATGTTCCTCGTTCCAAAGCGTACCGGAGGATGGAGACCAATTCTCAATCTCAAACCGTTGAACAAATTTCTCCCAAATTAAAGATGGAGACTGTAGCAGCGGTAATGACAGGGCTGAGGAAAGGCATGTGGGCAGTGTCGATAGATCTGAAGGATGCATATTTTCATATTCCAATGTCAATTCCTTTTCAGAAGTACCTTTGTTTTGCATTCCAAGACAATGGGAATTCAATGCGCTGCCATTCGGCCTGACCACAGCTCCGAGGGTCTTCACCAAGGTGGTTCTCGCCATGACTTCTTTACTTCGCAGGAGAAACATAGCTGTTCACACTTACATAGACGACTGGCTGCTGAAGGCGGGGAATCCAGTCACTCTGCGCAGCAATCTGCAGGTAGTCCTAGCCTTATTAAAGGATCTAGGTTGGATTGTGAATCTAGAGAAATCAGAACTGACTCCATCCCAGGAGTTTGTTTATCTGGGGAAATTTTTCAATCTCAGGGACGGCGTAGCTTTTCTGGCGGAGAGCAGAGTCAAAAGCCTGATTGCAGTTTTGGAGTCGGTTTCTCTAGGAGCCTATCTGATGGCGCGCCAATTTCTCAGAATACTGGGTTTACTAGTGTCCCTGGAGAAGGTGATTCCGTATGCGGCACTCAGGCGCAGGCCGATTCAGATGTATTTAATGTCATTCTGGTCTCAGAGAACAGATCCGTTATCTCTGAGGATACCAGTCAAAGAACCATTGATATTCCACCTTCAGTGGTGGTTATCCGAACAGAATCTCCTACGAGGTGTTCCTCTACAACGTCCTCAACCTCAGATGTCCATCTTCACGGATGCATTGTTGACGGGTTGGGGAGCGGTATTGGACAATCAGTCAGTGTCATGGGAATGGGATCGGACCAATGCGCAGAAACATATCAATGTGCTCGAACTATTAGCAGTGGTATTTGCACTTCGAAAGTTCGAGAGTCTAATTCAAGACAAAGTTGTCCTAATAAGGACAGACAACTCAACAGTGGTGTCTTATTTGAACCGCCAGGGCGGGACGAGATCACCAGAGTTGTGCATGATGGTTTGGAACCTTCTGCTGTGGTGCCAAGAGAGGAATATTATTCTTCGGGCAGCACACATTCCAGGAAGATTGAACATCCTAGCGGATGCGCTCAGTCAAAGGACGATTTGTCGTCGGACGGAATGGCAGCTCAAGCAATCGGTAGCGGAGGTTCTATTCAGACAATGGGGCAAGCTAAATATCGACCTGTTTGCGATGAATCAAAATGCAGATGGTCACTTATGTGTCACCGATCCCGGACCCGCTAGCGCTAGCGGTAGACGCACTGGCGATAGGTTGGGAAGGAATGTACGCGTATGCGTACCCTCCAACAATTCTCATCCCGAAAGTTCTGGCAAAGATAAGAGAAGGGATGTGCCAAGTACTGCTGATCGCCCCATATTGGCCAGGCGATCATGGTTTACGGATCTGCTGGACCTTCTGGTTTGCAATCCAATCCCTCTGCCAGACAGAAGCGATCTAATCTCTCAGAACAAGGGTCTGTACCTTCACGACAGACCAGAAATGTTCAAATTGACTGCATGGATGTTATCAAGCAGTGTGCAATTGAGGGTGGCTTTTCTGAGCATGCAGCGAAGTTTGTTGCTTCAGCCAGAAGAGTTTCAACCACAAAGACATATAATTATAGAATCAACAAATTTGCACAGTGGTTTGAGAGAAGAGATATTAATCCCTTTTCTGCATCTGTTCAACACGTAGCAGATGTTATCTGTCATTTATACGAAGTTGACAAACTTGTACCTTCTACCCTAGCAGCATATAAGTCTGCATTAGCTTCAGTCATTCCCAGTCTGGCCATTGAAGGAGTGGAGAATGACACCTTGAATGAAGTTATCAAAGGAATGAGCAATCTGCGACCTAGACAGCCAATTCCTATCCCATCATGGAATCTATCTCTTGTTCTACAGGTTTTAGGGCATGCTCCCTTTGAACCGATTAGATCTATTGATATTAAACTGTTAACTATTAAATCAGTTTTTTTGGTTGCAGCAGCGTCGGCGAGAAGGAGAAGCGAAATTCATGCGCTTTCTGCCGAACAAGACCGTTTTGTCGTCACGGGTGAAGGTTTAAGACTTCTTCCACGTCTTTGTTTCCTGGCAAAGAATCAGTCACTTAAATATCCAGGACAGCCGATCAATTTGCCAAGTTTAACTAGACATGACCCAAACTCTTTTGCTTGGTGTCCTGTCAGATGTCTGAAAATGTATAAGAAACGTACTGATGAGTGGAGAGATGACCCGAAATCTCTGTGGTTATGTATCAAAGCTCCCCATTTACGTGCCTCGAAAGATACTATTTCTCGTTGGATAGTTGACGCTATTCAGATGGCGCACAAAATCGCTACAGGAAAGCAGATTGATCGTGCGAATGCCCATCAGGTCCGAGCACTAGCAGCATCATCGGCCCTTTATAAGGGTGTCTCATTAGAGGAGGTGATGTCTGTAGCACAGTGGCATGCCGAGTCGTCATTCACTGATTTCTACCTTCGCGACATCTCCAGCGCACTTAATCCGGTAGCCGTTGCCAATCTGTCGAATCTAAACTAAGCCACTTCCGACCACTACTTCACACACATCACAAGTCTTCCACCTACACTGAACAAGCGCTATGCACATGACTGAGTACGACCGTGGATTGGGCCGAGCTCCTGTGATGATCAAGAACAGATCAAGCACTCAAAATGGTGAGTGTTTACATTAATTAAGTGACTATAAATATGTTTACCTACAGTCGAAATACCAGACTGCTTAGGTAAATAGTCTGGTACAAGAGTATTCTTGTCTTCTCAATCAGACATTAGACTCATTCCAATTTGAAAATCTAGTCGATATACTGATGTTTTTTCAAAGTTAGAAGTTGTAGTAGCTTCTTTGCACTCTACTGGACTGCCCTAGCTGAGACTTGGGGCTGACACGGGTCTGGTGGGTGTTGCATCCCCATGGACAGCACTCTGGTTTTGTGCGGACAAAAGAGGGGGTGGAGCGCGGTCTAGACCATGGAAGTTTAGCACTCTATGAGTCAGATGGCAGAACCCAAGCGTATGCCAGGGTTCTAGTCTCTTCACAACCTTCTCTGTTGGATGGTTGATGAGTGCTGGTTCGAGCCTCACCTCCTCCCACCGGCATTTCCTGGCTGTTGAAATCCGGAGTTTATCATAATAGTACATCTGGTAAGTATTATTCGAAGTAGAATAAAAAAAGCATCCGCTTTTGTTTCTACGAGAATTCTTAATACTTACCAGATGTACTATGGCCCTGCCTCAGCCGCCCCGCTGAGGTGAGGATGAGCTGCTTTCGCAGTTTGCCAAGGCAAATATAAGACAAATCTGACTGTGATTGGGAATTGACTCGGTACCTGCGGCTATGGTATTCCCGGACACATTATGGGCAGGACCAGGAGAGTGCGGAGTTTTAATTGTTTATTTTGAGCTAGATTAGATAATAGACATTATCATAATAGTACATCTGGTAAGTATTAAGAATTCTCGTAGAAACAAAAGCGGATGCTTTTTTGATTCACCTTGAAATGTTGATGTGATACATGCCTCGTTAGTATCTTGTTTACAAATATCTGGCATATTAACGCTTTAAATTTCCAAAGAAAATGTCAATTTGCAGACCAAGAGAGGACTATTTTTGAAAATTTACACTAGAATGACTGGCTCGGTTATCGAGCCAGTCATTCTAGTGATAAATTTTCAAAAATTGTCTTTTCTTGGTCTGCAAATTGACATTTCTCAAGACCACTATAGAGGCCATTTTTGGCTGACATAAGTGTTGGTGTTAACGGAATTTCTACTAATTTTCATTCTTTTCTCTACAGAGGGCTCTTATGCATTGTTAGAAAATGACTAAAAAGGTGTTGACAATGTTTTCTGACATTCTTTATTTCGATGCACAGGTTATCGTGATGAAGAGAACTCTAGGCGTGGGATACGCCGCTGTTGATAATCCAATCTTCTTCAAGGAGAACACAGACATGTTGCTAGGCGACGCGAAGAAAACGTGCGAAGCATTGTTGGAACAGGCGAGGGTATATTACGAAGAACAATAACGCTCGTTTACATTAGAAGTTATGACTTTATTGTGAAACATTCAGCTAAAATGAATTTAAATTCTTTAGAATTATATTTATTTATTTAAATTATATAAAGAAAGCAGTGTTAGCATATAATACTGCTGTGGCCATATGTAGTGTGTTATAACAATGTTTCTGCTGGAGGCTGGCGTTCAGCACGAGTGCGAAAACGCTCGTGGAGTTGACTCTTATATTGGTATCATTTCGTAATGTTGATATTAAATTCTGACAATGTATAAGATTTCAACCATGGTTGGTGTCAATCCGTCAAGAAACAAATAAACGGGCCACCATTATTGATGGCGACAGACACACAGATGACAGGTCATCAGTCAAGCCAGCTAAGCTAAAATCTATACACGAACGCTATTAATTTACCGAGATTAGAAATTTTTTCTTGGTGATAGGATTATTGTTATGGGATAATTTTGACTGTTTAGCTTTAAGTATAGCTCTGCTCAGAAATAACTTGTTTACAAAACAAAATAAAACGTACTGTTGAATATTTTGAACTTAACTGTTGAATTTCTGTATACTACACTATTCTGTTGAATATTTTGAAATTAATTAGACTGGAAGTCAAATTAAAATTAATTTCAAAATATTTAAAGATGCACATTCGCACCAAAATGCTCTAAAATAAAAATATTTAAATTGTATACATTTTGAAGCTTAAAGTGTATGCCTCAATGTAATGAAACGAAAGTAATCTTCACAAATGATGATTTCATTCCGTATAAGTTAATTTTTTAATTGTGAAGTTGAAATAGGGGCACGTGTTTCTAATTCAATTCCATAACTTAAAAAAATTATATTAATTTATACATAATGAAATCATTATATGGTAACTGTTTATTTCATTTCATTACATCTATACAGTTTTAACAGTTTTATTTCCAACCATTCTGGCATGAATATGCAACTCTTGATATGCGGAATATTTAGAAAATAATTTGACTGAAATAAGCCATGAACAAATTTCAGTGAAATTGTTAGCAAAAACATTCAGCAGGTCCACAGCACATTCAAATTATTATCTGGTGGCTTGCAGGAGCCAGATAATTAATTTAATTGAAACCTAATGTGCCTAAAGGCAGTAATGACTTCCAATCAAATTAAGTTCAAAATAATCCGCAGAACATTTTTTATATCATATTCAAAATTGTACTAATTATTATGTTTGTGTGTTTGCTTTGGAGACATGTTAACATATTTATGAGCGAAACTGTATGGTGGTAACGATGACAACGAAAGGGAAATTGGTTTCACAATATTGTCACGAAAAGCTACCACATGTATTATAGTAGACTCAGGGAGCCCGCGATAGTCTCATAATTGTTTCGTTGATGAATTTCTGCAGACTACTGCAGACTGGGGTTTAACTCTGGATATGTTGAATATTTTGAAAACAATTTGTCTGAAAGTTGTTGGTGGCTATGCCACCAACAACTTTCAGTCAAATTGTTTTCAAAATATTCAGCTGGTCCAGAGTTAGTGCCCGTTGAAATTATTGTCTGGGGTCTTGCAGCAGTCAGTGCAGTTAATAATGATAACATGGTTCAAAGGCAGGAGTCGGAGTATGTATACTTTAATGTGAATTTTATTTAATCTGATAAGCTTTCGCACAGATGTAGCCTACTTCATCATCTGGATTTGAAATTAACTCCTGATAGGCCACTCGCCAGGAGGACGACGGCTCACTAGATGCTACGAACTCTACTGATTATTCGCTGGCAGATATGGTGGGTACTTTTGGCCCTTGTACTACAGAATGGTTGGTTTTATCTCATTGTATGCTATTCAGATCAGGGTTCCCAGCCATTCTGGAAATCAGGGAAAACCTTGAAATGAGTTTCCGTATTTGTATTTAGGGATAACTCGGGGGGAATCTAAAAAAAAAACCACAAAGAAATCAGTGAAAACTCTGATAATTTCAATGCTGGCTTCATCAGGTCAACCTTTATGCGAAAGCTGGTCAAAATTAATATATCGTAGTTAGTCTTAAAAATCTCCTCTAATAGTGAAATTTTAAAATAAGAGTGATGTATAGAGACTACTCATTAAATATTATACATTCTTATTGTGTATGTATCCACTGATGTTTTTGTCAGTACGATAGATGTAAAGTTATTTGATAGAAAAGATTTAGAAATTATCAAATATATTCTTAGACTGTAATGTATGTATGTATTGGTGTTGTTACGAGTTATTTAACCATTTCATGAGAAAACTGACCTCTACAGGGGTCTTGAGGAGTGTCCATTTACAGGTTAAGAGACTATTTTTGAAAATCTACCACTGGAATGACTGGCTCAGTAACCGAGCCAGTCATTCCAGTGGTAGATTAAAAAAAATAGTCTCTTGTCCTGCAAACAGACATTTACTAAGTAAATATTCTGTTATTTTTTACCAAATTTTGCCATTGAAGGGTTGACATTACGGAAGAATGTACAGCAAGGAGTGTGTGTATACCTGCTGATTATACATCCTTGGGTTACAAAACATGCTATTTAGTTAAATCTTTAATAGTCAAATTTGGTCGAGAAAATCTAAATATTTCCTTTTCGAATGTCCATTTGCAGGGCAAGAGAATACTATTTGTGAAAATTTTACCACTGGAATGACCAAGCCGGTCATTCCATTGTTAAATTTTCAAAAATAGTCTTCACTTGCATTGCAAATATCCATTCCGAAAGACCACTTCAGTGGCTGATTTTGGCTGGTGTGACCAGTAAAGGTTTAATCCTTATATGGTCAAGCAGGCCAAAATCGGCCTCTGTAGTGGTTTTAAGAATGTCCATTTGCAGCCTAAGAGATAACTATTTTTGAAAATCTACCACTGGAGTACCTGGCTCAATAACCGAGCCAGTCATTCCAGTGGTAAACTTTCAAAAATCGTCTCATGGCTTCCAAATTTTTTACTGAGAAAATATTTTGATTTTCTTGACCACATTTGATCATTAAAGGGTTAATAATTTGCTTATTTCTATGAAAATTCTTAATAAGATCATTTACGCACAACTTACAGAATGCTATCAGACCAAACTATGTTATGGTCCAGTGCCCAAATGCGCACACGTCTAGAGAAAGGTTCATTTGCATGCTAAGAAGAATATTTCTAAAGATTTTACCACTGCAAAGACTGACTAGATAATCGAAGCAGTCATTCCTGTGATAAATTAGAACAAAAAAAATGCTTCTTGCTTGCAATTTATGTAGATTCACTGAGGACAAATTTCAATTTTCTCAAAAGTAAATTGTTGTCAATCTCTGATGTCCATTTTGAAAATTGTTCCAATCCTAAAGATGTAAACGTACTTAAGAAATAGCCTCTTCAAAACGAACAGCACACAGCAGGTAAATGGCAATTAATCAAATTGGAGCCGACACCACTATCTATGCGACACCACTATCTATGCGACACCACTATCTATGCGTGTTACTTGAATTTATTAAATAATCATGTTTGATAGTTAACCCTTTTACTGATGTACTCCCTGTATCTCAATTTCACACGATCCATACATGCCATGCAGGAAAACTGTTGCATATTTTGAAATTAATATGACTGGAAGCCATTGCTGCATTATGCAGCAACGGCTTCCAGTCATATTGATTCCAAAATATTCAACAGAATATGCCATACCCTCGTAAAGAATTTACTTTTTCAGGGATGTGGCAGTGAAAGCGTTAAAGTAGGTACTGTATGTACACTGGTGTTGTATATTTTCTGGAAATTAAACCGACTAATTATGCTTAAGTTATTAATTAGCTTAGCAAGCTCTAGTAATTAAATACTAATCATGTCGAAATTATGTTTATGCCTCTGTAAAGTGGGATTATATAGTAATCACTGTTCGTGCATGTGTCCCCAGATCTTTGTCTGAACCATAGTTTCAAGACACTAGGATATAGGCAGTTAGGTACTAAACGTGGTATATGGATGCGTTGTAGCCTAAATGTGTGTTATATAGCAGTAGGTTACCGTGAACTACTGCTATAATGGATCACTGAACATGATAGAAAAAAATTCTTGTCCACGCTGTAATTTCAAGAGGGAAATATGTGTTGAGCAAACTTGTGTATGTTTGCATTGTAGGTGAAATGTGTGTCGAATATGATAAATAAGTCAGTGTAACACTTTACATTTCACTGATCTCCACAGAAAATTAAGAAGGGTCTTTTTGAGACAAAATGCAGCTATGGACACCCAAATGTAGTGGTCGCGTGTCCCATGCCATGAGACGGCTGAAAATCTTGTATGATTGTGTAATATTAAATAGACTGGATGCTTTGATGCTATAGCAGCTACAGCACCCAGTCAAATTAGCTTCAAAATATTCAACAGCTTACCTGTACAGTTACCTCGAAAATGATATTCGGGGGAGTTGGTTCAAAGTATATAAATCCATTCGAACACGCTTAACGCATGGGCGGAGGTTTAGCTAGAGGTGGGTGGGACAAAGCTAAAAGTGGATTCGTCCATTGCTGTATCTATCATGGGGGTGGGGGCAGTGGTGTTGTATTATCTGCGATGCACTGCATCATTAAAACTAGTTAATTTAATATAGATTTAATATAAATATTATACATTTTTTTGTTTTTAAGAAAAATGTTTTTGCTGATACTTGTGTGTCATTTTGACATTATTTCTAAGCTGCCATAATATAGCTGTATACAGTAGAGTTAAAAAATAACTTTAAATGTTTCCTAAACAAAATAAAATGTTCTGTTGAATTTGTTGGACTTTTTGATTGGAAGACACTGCTGCAATGACTTCCAATCAAATTAAGTCCAAAATATTCAACGGAACATTACCTACATCGTGTTCAAAACTGTACTAACTAACAAGTTAATGGGTTTTTTGTGGAAACATGTTAACTTACTTGTGAGCTATACGTATTGAAAGAATAGGTGAAAATAAGAATGGTCTTGACCATGGACTGTGTGTTTATACAAACAGGTGTTGTGTTTATGAGATTGTGTCACGACATAATAAATACCATTGACATTGACTGAGAGCAAAGATGTTGTTGATCTTTTAATGGATGAATGCGCCTTTAGCTGTTATTCCCCACCATTCTTCAGCTAAGCTCCGGACACGCTTTGCCTGTGTTGGGATCTATCGAAACCTGAACTTGAATCTCAATTTACAGATAAGCTCTTGAATATTTTGAGACTAAATTGGCTGGATAGGCAGCAACACCATCCAGTCAAATTAATTTCAAAATTTTGAACGGAATGGTTGTTAAGCAGTAGACATAAAATTCGTACACATGATACGCCGTTCATGACATATTTTAATTGTGATGTAAGCCTACCTGTGCCGTAATTGATTGACGTCATACTTGAATGACAGACTGGATTGCTTTATCATCACAAAGAACACCTCCTTTTGGACCGCATAGAGGTCAGCTCTTGAGCGGGTTAGCGAAGCCAAGCAATAGCAACAATTTATCAAGGATATTTTAATAAAACTATAGATCTGGGTCGACTGAATCGAATCTGAGATGGTATCCAGTATCCACCGATAGGCCTTAACCAGCGGGTCCGGTATTAACACTGTAAAAGTGTGATAATCCTATATTTCAATGGGCACTAATACTGAGCTGCTATCAAAACCATTGATATGCAAATTATAATTATGTCCACCAGTGATCTACCAGTCGTTTGTGAAGATTGTTGCTCGCTCCAATCATTCCTGGTACACGCTCGTGATTGACCGCTTTGGTGTTCCATGCAAGCAATTTTCATACATATACTATGTACCTTTGCTACTGTGGCTGCTGCTGCTACTGCTAGTAATACTACTGCAGCTACTGCTAGATTTGCTGCTAATTCTAGTACTACTTCTGCTGCTACTGCTAGTAATAAAGCTGTTGCAGGCGCTGCTGCTGTTGTTGCCGCTGCTACTATTACTGCTAGTACTACTATAACTGCTACTACTACTATAACTGCTACTGCTAGTAGGCCTGCCACTACTACTGCAGTTACGTCTACTACTACAGAAGGCCTTGTGATCGGGTACATGTGTGTGCTGTATAAAAAAACCATCTGCTCCGATTTGGTTCAAACTTAACACAACTAAGGAACTTGCGGCGCAAAATGATTTCCAGACTTTGACCGTGATTCTAGGATTACGCGATAAAATCGAAATAGAGATTATTCTTTAAATCGTTAATTTATATGATTAGAAATTAAATAATTGAATAGTCGTGAATAATTACTGTGCAATTTAATTACTCTTTAACGTGATCACTCCCGAACATTGTCATTTTGCTCAGTGAATGAATGTCCATTTGCTGGCCAAAAGAAGACTATTTTTGAAAATGTATCACTGGAACGACTGGCTCGATATACTCGAGCCAGGAATTCGTGGTACATTTTCAAAAATTGTCTTCTCTCGGCCTGCAAATGGACATTTTGAAATACTGTTGCAGCTTTCATCATTCATATATACCTTTAATTGTTATTATGTCTCGGAAATTAGTACTCAATCTAATTAATCGAGTAATCACGATTAGTAAATAATACTAATCGTGATCACTCAAAGCAATGTCATGCATGCCTACATGATTCGTATCGGATCAGGTTATGAATCTGTGGATATATTGCACAGATTTGGCCCAACTTTATGGTTATGCCATTAATACGTCGCTAATAGTCCTACCAGATTCGTTTCGGTGGCCACTGATCTATTAAACACTGGTTATTGAGCCAGATATTTTAGTGATAAAATTTAACAATCGCTCAACTGAAACATAGGCATTTCAGCTAGAAAGGCCATCCCAGTATACGTGGAAACTTAGTTTTGGCCAGAATTGCAATAAGAACAAGAGGCCCAAGGGCCTGTGGCGCTCACCTGGACAATTAGCATTTGAACCATTTGCATTTAAATAGATATGATGGATCATTTCCGGAAAATCCAAGATGGCCACCCAAAAAAATTACCAATTAAATCTCTGAATAGACGTTCTACCATGTCTACCATCATAGGGTCATTCTAGCCAAATTTTCACCCAAAGATTTCTCGGTCAAAATTCTGAATAGAATTTCTTGAGCCTACCACCATAGAATCCATCTAGTGAAATTAGTTTGAAATATGTCAAGCAGCTGAGGCGTAGCAATTTGACAATTTCCGGTAAATTTTTCATAAAATCTCAGATTTTCACCCAAAAAACTGATCAATCAAAATTCTGAAACAAATTCTAGAGCTGACCGCCATAGAATGTATCTAGCCAAATTTGGTTGAAATATGTCACGTAGCTAAGGAGGAGTAGCATTTTGACCATTTCCGGTAGATTTTTCATAAAATCTCAGATTTTCACCCAAAAAATTGATCAATCAAAATTCTGAAAATATGGTCTGGACGGTACCAGCTTAGGATCATTCCTGCCAAATTTGGTTGAAATTGGTCAAACCGTTAAGGCGCGATTTGATGGACGCCTTTCAGTCCAGGTTAGCTAACAACCATGTGTCCTACCAAATTTGGTTTTAAATTCCCGATTGCTTTATTATGGTAGTTTTTGGAGAAAAGAGATGGTTATGAACCCGTTTATGCGCATACGCCCGCAAACATACTTGTTTGAGAAATGATAAATGTGAATAATTAGTCTGTTTGAATCTTAAGCTTTGTAGAGGAGAGAACACCAGGTGGTATATGCAAGGGTGATAACTCTGGCAATTATGGGAGGATTTTGCAGAAAGGAAATCATGATACTTCGTCTATACCTAACACATCTGCTGGAAAAAAAATTGTAAATGTACAGGTTCAAGTCTTCAAGATCTGACATGGACAAGAAAATTTTGATGAATTTTAATCTTTCAAGGGAGATAACTCTCACAAATATGCGAGGATTTTGTCGAAATGAAATCATGAGACTTCGTCTATACCTAACACATCCGCCGGGAAAATAATTGCGAGTGTAGGTTCAAAACTCTGAGATCTGGCCAGGAAATGAAAATTTGGATTTTGCAAATATGGGCAGATCATGCCAAAACAAAATCATGACACTTCGGCTATACGTACATCTTTTGGAAAAAAATTTGAGTGGGTTCAAAACTTCGAGATTTGGATCATGACTCCCACGAATATGGGCGGATCATCCCAAAACAAAATCATGACACTTCGGCTATATGTATATCTTTTGAAAAAAAATTTGTGAGTGGATTCAAAACTCTTCGAGATTTGGTCTGGACAAGGCAATTTTGACGAATTTTAATCTTTCAAGGGAGATAACTCTGGCGAATATGGGCAGATCTTGCCGAACCAAAATCACGACACTATACCCATACATAACACTTCTGAACAAAAAATTGTGAGTGTAGGTTCAAAACTCTTCGAGATCTGTACCGGACAAGAAAATTTTGATGAATTTTAAGCTTTCAAGGGAGATAACTCTAGCAAATATGGGACGGTTTTGGCGAATCGAAATCATGACACTTCGTCTATAGGTAATATATCTGCTCAAAAAGAATTGTGACTAGGTTCAAAACTCTTCGAGATCTGTCCCGGACAAGAAAACTTTGACAAATTTTAAGCTTTCAAGGGAGATAACTCTAGCAAATATGGGAGGGTTTTGCCGAATCGAAATCATGACACTTCGTCTATAGGTAATATATCCGCTGAAAAAAATTTGTGAGTAGGTTCAAATTTCTTCGAGATCTGCTCCGGACAAGAATCGGACGCACGGCGAGCGCCATCACATAATACGACCCTGCTTTGCGCAGGCATATAAAAAGTAAACCAACCCAATTTCAGCTTCAAAATCCATTAAATAAAAAATTTCAATATGGTTGCCAAAATGCTGGAATCTGATTGGTCGAGGGTGCCCATGTACATCCCTTGAAGTAGAGGCGACTTTACATGTAGTCATCACTAATCATGTTTCCCAAATTTTGGCCTGATCCTTTCAGCAGTTCGGGAGGAGTCATTTTCATGAAAATTAGGTAATCAAAAATGGCTGTTGAAGCATTTGGCCAATCAGGTTCCCTCGAACAAGGCTAGGTAAGCTAAAACTAGCCATTTCTTAGCATGCAGATGGACAGTACCCCGACAGCCCAGTTCAACTGCATACACTATAATGTATGGTTACGGTATTCTGCGGCTAACATGTCAATGGCCATTTTGTGGAAATCTTAGTGTCCGGACATGACTACCGACACAAACATGCGTTGAGCCCATTCAATGTCTGCATATCTGCGTCTGCGTTTGAAGCCACTTTGACATGAAACTGTAATATTACCAAGGGGGTTAGACGTGTTATCTACAAGTGTGGTGTACAATATGACTGGGAATTCAATATAATTAGCTTTGGGGGAAATCCTTTATGTTAATAGTGGGTGTGGGCAAAGGAATATGGCCCCTGTAAAACAAGATGGAAGATTCTTACCTGAGACAAATTGCTAATATGAACACGAGGCCCAAAGGGCCTGTATTGCTCACCTGGAATTATTGGTCACTGGCACTCGAACAAAACGAGATGACCATTGTAAAAATTTACCAATCAAATTTCTGTGAAGGTTTAGCCAAGTTTTATTAAAATTGGCCCAGTGGTTAATAAGTAGTCTTTTTATGATTTTCTCAGAAAAACTAAATTTTGATCGATTCATGGCAGACATGTTTCTTTGACATATCAACTTTCCATGGACAAATTAAATTTTAATGGTGTTTCGGTCCTAATAATATCTGCCAAATTTCGGTCTGATCCGTTCAGTGGTTCTGGAGAAGTTGTTTTCGCAAAAACTAGGTCATCCAAGATGGCCGCTGTATCATTTGGTAAATCAAGTTCCCTTGAAGCAAATTGGTTCAGCTCTTTCCCCAAGATCATATTTCATGAGTTTTGAATCGATGCCCCAAGCGATTCAGAGATTTTTAAAGATATTTCTAAAACATCCAAGATGGCCACCAGCAAAATTGGCTGATCGGCTTTGTTTGAACAAAGTTGACCTAATCTTTACGGGAATTTTTCAGGAAAATGATCTAAGATGGCCGACAAACTGTTTATCCGACAGGTTCTAAAATGGCAAATTTGAAATCAGAATACCCCAAAAAATATATAAAAGTAAATTCGGCCTCAAAATCCATCAAATAAAAAAATTCAATATGGCCACCAAACACGCTACATTTTGAGTGGGCCACGACGGCCATGTTTTTTAACAGATCAACTTCCCTTGCACACACTTTAATGGCCCTTATTCCCTAATCATATCCACCAAATTTCGGCCTGATCCCTTCAGTAATTCCAAAAGATATTTTCACGCCAACTAGGTAATTCAAGACGGCTGCCGATCCATTTGGTCAATCAAGTTCTCTTGAACAAGCTTAGCTTAGCTCTTGGCCGAGATAATATTTCATGAGTTTTGAATCGATTCCCCAAGCGGATTTGGAAAAAAAGATTTTTTTAGACATTTCTAGAAATCGGACAAATTTAAGATGAATGCCGCCAAATTGGCCGATCAGCTTACTCTGAACAAACTTGAATCTCTATGCCATAAGGATGCTTCCTGCCAAATTATAAATATAATTGAAATTGGAAGTGATTCTGGCCATGTGAGCTAATATATTTAGCTATTTTTGTTATTAAAAGAAACTCCTTCCTTTCATTATGACCCTTCAGCTTTAACGCGCTAGTGTGCATATGACAGTCAATAGTGCCCTTAGCTATGCACCAGACAATGTCCCTTTAAACAAATTGCCAGGGCAAAGACACCTAGACGCAAAACTGGCAGGACAAAGACACCTGGCCCCAGTACTGTCAGGGCAGACACCTGGACCCAGTTCTGCCAGGGCAGACACCTGGACCAAGTATTGCCAGAGCAGACACCTGGATACAGTACTGTCAGGGAAAAGACACATGGACCCAGTTCTGCCAGGGCAGACACCTGGACCAAGTATTGCCAGAGCAGACACCTGGATCCAGTACTGTCAGGGAAAAAACACATGGACCCAGTACTGCCAGGATAGACACCTGGCAGGGCAGACACCTGGACCCAGTATGTATGATTACTGTATTCTGCGGCTGTAGTAGTAGAAACATCCTACTGCTGCAATCAGTCCTTCGCTTTTGCCCACTGTGCCTTGTCCTCAGCTGAAATCCTTAGCTTCTTCAGGTCCATTCTTGACTTGAGTGTACCGAGTCCTGCTTTCTTGAGGTCACCTCGTAGCACGCTTAGCAGATTTATGCAATGACGTCCTCACCTGTCTTTGTATTTGCTGGCTCCGAGTCGGGCGAATTCCAAGGCTCTCTGTGCTGGTGTTTCTTCTGGCATCCTTAGCACATGGCCAAACATGGACCATCTTTGCTGGGCGACATATGCAGCATCAACGTATTACACATCTTGTACAGTGCATCATTGGAAATTATGCTGTCTGGCCATCGGTGTCCAGTGATGGTGCATAGCTGTTTGCGGTGGCCAGCATCGAGTTTGTCTAGAGCTGCCTTTAGAGCTGCCCAGCTGTTACAGTTAAACAGCATCATGGATAGGCAGGTTGCATTGTATGAACATAGCCTTTTAATCAAGGGCATCTTTGATCTACGAATCCATAGCTTCCAGAAGGACTGGAAAGCTATGTTCCCCATGACGTAGCATGCAGAAATGTCAGCAGTGAGCCCAGGATTTTACTTTTCCTCCATGGTTCGCCGATCGTCATTTTCTTTAGTTTCATGCTTTGTAGATAGGTATATGACGGTGAACTCTGTTTTGGATTCATTCATTCATAAAGATTCTTAATTTTTAGTTTGCCTGCAGCTATTTGGAGAAGTTCGTCAAGGGGTTTCTTTTCCTCGTATATGAAGTCCACATCATCGGCATATTCCATCTCTAGCGGGGTTGGTCTTGTGGAACTTTCCCGCACAGATTTCAATGCAGCAGCAAGGTAACAAGTGAAAAGCACCAGCGATAGACTGTGGGGAGCCGATTGATGTCTCAAATTCTACAGACTTAACTGACTTGACTTGTACTCTCAGCTTGGTGTCTGCAAGCAGTAGACTGACTAGTCGTAGCTCATCTTCATTGCAACTGGCCTGGCGTAGTATATCTAGGATCTTTGAGCGTTTAATTGTGTCGAAGGCTTGTGACATGTCAATACTTATTTTGTGGAAATCCCAGTGTTTGGACATGACTACCGACACAAGCATGCGTTGAGCCCATACAATGTCTGCATAGTTGCGTCCATGTTTGAAGCCACTTTGACATGATCCGGCGAAGTTTTCGACCTTGTCTTGGATGCAGCATAGAGTAACATTGGGGGAGGGGGGGGGGGGGGGTCAGGTGGCTTCTTGGGCTTTGGCAGTGCGATAAGATTGCCTTGGCCTACAGCGTTGATGGGAAGGTGGTGCATAAAAGCTCAATTAATTGGGTGCGAGATGGGTTTTGAGATAATGTCACTTGTATATTTGAATAGTTCTTTGCTCATGCCATCAGGTCCAGATGCATGTCCGTTTTTCAGGGCTAAGTGCCTTCTCAACTTCTGCTGTTTTAATTGGTGTTAGTAATGGCCTGGGGTCTTCTGAGAATGGGTGCAAGGGCTCATCATCGTGGTCAGTGAACTGTTCCTTGAACCATTCTTGAATCGCCTTGGCTTTGCTCTGGTCAGTCCCGATAAAGTGTCATTCACAGTTGTGTATAGTGAGTGGTGGTGTGTAGTCAATAACTCTCAGGGCTCGGGCTGCCCGAAACATTTTGTGGCAGTCATCCGTGGCAGTGATTTTATCTGCTAGGGAGTCTGCTTGTTGAATAGCAAGAATGTTATTGCGCTCACGGCGTAGTTTGGTGCGGTCTTCACTTTGGCCACTTTGATAGATGCGCAGCCGTAACGCTTTCTGCTCTGCTGACAGTTTTACTACTAGAGCGTTGTGAGTATACCCAGTACTGTCAGGGCAGACACCTGGACCCAGTACTGCCAGGGCAGACACCTGGACCCAGTACCAGGGTTAGAAATAAATGAAAATATCAAGTTGCCCTCAGGTCAACCTATGATGCTATTTCATGCCTTTTCAGGTTGCCTGCAGCAGCTTATACACTAAGCTAAATGGCAAAGAAAAGTAGAATCTATTGTTTTGTCCAGTAATTTCTGAAGAATGATCACAATTACTCAGAAACAGCATTAAGCATACTGGTTACTCTTTCTAATAATTAAATACTTAAAACGAAAAATTTGTCAGTAGATATCAAAAACACAGTATAGTATTATTCTGAGTCTATCATGGTTGCTCTGTGTACCATTAACAGCTAAAGTTAAGTTGCCCTTTTGAAAATCTGGTTGCCCAGAGCAAATGGACATTTCTATCCCTGAGTACTGCCAGGGTGAACACACCTGGACCCAGTACTGGCACGGTAAACACACATGGACCCAGTACTGGCAGGGTAAACACACCTGGACCCAGTACTGGCACGGTAAACACACCTGGACCCAGTACTGGCAGGGTAAACACACCTGGACCCAGTACTGGAAGGGTAAACACACCTGGACCCAGTACTGGCAGGGTAAACACCTGGACCCAGTAATGGCAGGGTAAACACACCTGGACCCAGTACTGGCAGGGTAAACACCTGGACCCAGTAATGGCAGGGTAAACACACCTGGACCCAGTACTGGCAGGGTAAACACACCTGGACCCAGTACTGGCAGGGTAAATACACCTGGACCCAGTACTGGCAGGGTAAACACACCTGGACCCAGTACTGGCAGGGTAAACACACCTGGACCCAGTACTGTCAGGGTAAACACACCTGGACCCAGTACTGGCAGGGTAAACACCTGGACCCAGTAATGGCAGGGTAAACACACCTGGACCCAGTACTGGCAGGGTAAACACACCTGGACCCAGTACTGGCAGGGTAAATACACCTGGACCCAGTACTGGCAGGGTAAACACACTTGGACCTAGTACTGCCAGGGTAAACACCTGGACCCAGTACTGGCAAGGTAAACACACCTGGACCTAGTCCTCAACTTCATTCTATTAACACTACAACACTCAAAATTGTTTAAGAAAATTTCAATTTCCTCATTGAAAATTTTCCACTAGAATGTCCGACTCTGTTATCGACCCAGTAATCCCAGTGGAAAATTGTCAAAAATATTCTTCCCATATTATGCAAATGGACATTTCCCAAGACCTCTGCAGAAGGCATTTTTGTCAAGCTTGTGTGTTACAGGTTTAAGATGAACGTGTCTATGAACCCAGTTACTTCAAAGTTGATGGATCCACACCTGCAGGTGAGATAAAGATATTAGATAGTTGTTAAAGATAAAGGTAACTAATGTGATTTGAATATTTTGTATTAAATTTCTTTTAAAGGAACGGAAAAGGGAAATAACAAATGATGTTTAACGGTAATTTCATACAATATTAAATAAACTACCATCGGCAAAAAAATGGAAACGGAAAAGGGAAATAACAAATGATGTTTAACGGTAATTTCATACAATATTAAATAAACTACCACCGGCAAAAAAATGGAAATGAATCGGGATTATTTGAGAAAAAGCATTTACTAAATCTAGGAGCGCTTAACTTGAATCCAATTAGTGATGTAGCCAAAATGATTTCCAGACTTTGGCCGTGATTCTAGGATTACGCGATTAAATCGAAATCGCGATTATTCTTTAAATCGTTAATTTATATGATTAGAAATTAAATAATTGAATAGTCGTGAATAATTACTGTGCAATTTAATTACTCTTTAACGTGATCACTCCCGAACATTGTCATTTTGCTCAGTGAATGTATGTCCATTTGCTGGCCAAAAGAAGACTATTTTAGAAAATGTATCACTGGAACGACTGGCTCGATATACTCGAGCCAGGCATTCGTGGTACATTTTCAAAAATTGTCTTCTCTCGGCCTGCAAATGGACATTTTGAAATACTGTTGCAGCTTTCATCATTCATATATACCTTTAATTGTTATTATGTCTCGGAAATTAGTACTCAATCTAATTAATCGAGTAATCACGATTAGTAAATAATACTAATCGTGATCACTCAAAGCAATATGTCATGCATGCCTACATGATTCGTATCGGATCAGGTTATGAATCTGTGGATATATTGCACAGATTTGGCCCAACTTTATGGTTATGCCATTAATACGTCGCTAATAGTCCTACCAGATTCGTTTCGGTGGCCACTGATCTATTAAACACTGGTTATTGAGCCAGATATTTTAGTGATAAAATTTAACAATCGCTCAACTGAAACATAGGCATTTCAGCTAGAAAGGCCATCCCAGTATACGTGGAAACTTAGTTTTGGCCAGAATTGCAATAAGAACAAGAGGCCCAAGGGCCTGTGGCGCTCACCTGGACAATTAGCATTTGAACCATTTGCATTTAAATAGATATGATGGATCATTTCCGGAAAATCCAAGATGGCCACCCAAAAAAATTACCAATTAAATCTCTGAATAGACGTTCTACCATGTCTACCATCATAGGGTCATTCTAGCCAAATTTTCACCCAAAGATTTCTCGGTCAAAATTCTGAATAGAATTTCTTGAGCCTACCACCATAGAATCCATCTAGTGAAATTTGTTTGAAATATGTCAAGCAGCTGAGGCGTAGCAATTTGACAATTTCCGGTAAATTTTTCATAAAATCTCAGATTTTCAGCCAAAAAACTGATCAATCAAAATTCTGAAATGAATTCTAGAGCTGACCGCCATAGAATCTATCTAGCCAAATTTGGTTGAAATATGTCACGTAGCTAAGGAGGAGTAGCATTTTGACCATTTCCGGTAGATTTTTCATAAAATCTCAGATTTTCACCCAAAAAATTGATAAATCAAAATTCTGAAAATATGGTCTGGACGGTACCAGCTCAGGATCATTCCTGCCAAATTTGGTTGAAATTGGTCAAACCGTTAAGGCGCGATTTGATGGACGCCTTTCAGTCCAGGTTAGCTAACAACCATGTGTCCTACCAAATTTGGTTTTAAATTCCCGATTGCTTTATTATGGTAGTTTTTGGAGAAAAGAGATGGTTATGAACCCGTTTATGCGTCCGTTTTGAAAGTGGAAAATTTGAAATCATGCCCAAACAAGCGTTTTAGTGAAACTCAACATACGCCCGCAAACATACTTGTTTGAGAAATGATAAATGTGAATAATTAGTCTGTTTGAATCTTAAGCTTTGTAGAGGAGAGAACACCAGTTGGTATATGCAAGGGAGATAACTCTGGCAATTATGGGAGGATTTTGCAGAAAGGAAATCATGATACTTCGTCTATACCTAACACATCTGCTGGAAAAAAAATTGTAAATGTACAGGTTCAAGTCTTCAAGATCTGACATGGACAAGAAAATTTTGATGAATTTTAATCTTTCAAGGGAGATAACTCTCACAAATATGCGAGGATTTTGTCGAAATGAAATCATGAGACTTCGTCTATACCTAACACATCCGCCGGGAAAATAATTGCGAGTGTAGGTTCAAAACTCTGAGATCTGGCCAGGAAATGAAAATTTGGATTTTGCAAATATGGGCAGATCATGCCAAAACAAAATCATGACACTTCGGCTATACGTACATCTTTTGGAAAAAAATTTGAGTGGGTTCAAAACTTCGAGATTTGGATCATGACTCCCACGAATATGGGCGGATCATCCCAAAACAAAATCATGACACTTCGGCTATATGTATATCTTTTGAAAAAAAATTTGTGAGTGGATTCAAAACTCTTCGAGATTTGGTCTGGACAAGGCAATTTTGACGAATTTTAATCTTTCAAGGGAGATAACTCTGGCGAATATGGGCAGATCTTGCCGAACCAAAATCACGACACTATACCCATACATAACACTTCTGAACAAAAAATTGTGAGTGTAGGTTCAAAACTCTTCGAGATCTGTACCGGACAAGAAAATTTTGATGAATTTTAAGCTTTCAAGGGAGATAACTCTAGCAAATATGGGACGGTTTTGGCGAATCGAAATCATGACACTTCGTCTATAGGTAATATATCTGCTCAAAAAGAATTGTGACTAGGTTCAAAACCCTTCGAGATCTGTCCCGGACAAGAAAACTTTGACAAATTTTAAGCTTTCAAGGGAGATAACTCTAGCAAATATGGGAGGGTTTTGCCGAATCGAAATCATGACACTTCGTCTATAGGTAATATATCCGCTGAAAAAAATTTGTGAGTGTAGGTTCAAATTTCTTCGAGATCTGCTCCGGACAAGAATCAGACGGACGGACGCACGGCGAGCGCCATCACATAATACGACCCTGCTTTGCGCAGGCATATAAAAAGTAAACCAACCCAATTTCAGCTTCAAAATCCATTAAATAAAAAATTTCAATATGGTTGCCAAAATGCTGGAATCTGATTGGTCGAGGGTGCCCATGTACATCCCTTGAAGTAGAGGCGACTTTACATGTAGTCATCACTAATCATGTTTCCCAAATTTCGGCCTGATCCTTTCAGCAGTTCGGGAGGAGTCATTTTCATGAAAATTAGGTAATCAAAAATGGCTGTTGAAGCATTTGGCCAATCAGGTTCCCTCGAACAAGGCTAGGTAAGCTAAAACTAGCCATTTCTTAGCATGCAGATGGACAGTACCCCGACAGCCCAGTTTAACTGCATACACTATTATGTATGGTTACGGTATTCTGCGGCTAACATGTCAATGGCCATTTTGTGGAAATCTTAGTGTCTGGACATGACTACCGACACAAACATGCGTTGAGCCCATTCAATGTCTGCATATCTGTGTCTGCGTTTGAAGCCACTTTGACATGAAACTGTAATATTACCAAGGGGGCTAGACGTGTTATCTACAAGTGTGGTGTACAATATGACTGGGAATTCAATATAATTAGCTTTGGGGGAAATCCTTTATGTTAATAGTGGGTGTGGGCAAAGGAATATGGCCCCTGTAAAACAAGATGGAAGATTCTTACCTGAGACAAATTGCTAATATGAACACGAGGCCCAAAGGGCCTGTATTGCTCACCTGGAATTATTGGTCACTGGCACTCGAACAAAACGAGATGACCATTGTAAAAATTTACCAATCAAATTTCTGTGAAGGTTTAGCCAAGTTTTATTAAAATTGGCCCAGTGGTTAATAAGTAGTCTTTTTATGATTTTCTCAGAAAAACTAAATTTTGATCGATTCATGGCAGACATGTTTCTTTGACATATCAACTTTCCATGGACAAATTAAATTTTAATGGTGTTTCGGTCCTAATAATATCTGCCAAATTTCGGTCTGATCCGTTCAGTGGTTCTGGAGAAGTTGTTTTCGCAAAAACTAGGTCATCCAAGATGGCCGCTGTATCATTTGGTAAATCAAGTTCACTTGAAGCAAATTGGTTCAGCTCTTTCCCCAAGATCATATTTCATGAGTTTTGAATCGATGCCCCAAGCGATTCAGAGATTTTTTAAAGATATTTCTAAAACATCCAAGATGGCCACCAGCAAAATTGGCTGATCGGCTTTGTTTGAACAAAGTTGACCTAATCTTTACGGGAATTTTTCAGGAAAATGATCTAAGATGGCCGACAAACTGTTTATCCGACAGGTTCTAAAATGGCAAATTTGAAATCAGAATACCCCAAAAAATATATAAAAGTAAATTCGGCCTCAAAATCCATCAAATAAAAAAATTCAATATGGCCACCAAACACGCTACATTTTGAGTGGGCCACGACGGCCATGTTTTTTAACAGATCAACTTCCCTTGCACACACTTTAATGGCCCTTATTCCCTAATCATATCCACCAAATTTCGGCCTGATCCCTTCAGTAATTCCAAAAGATATTTTCACGCCAACTAGGTAATTCAAGACGGCTGCCGATCCATTTGGTCAATCAAGTTCTCTTGAACAAGCTTAGCTTAGCTCTTGGCCGAGATAATATTTCATGAGTTTTGAATCGATTCCCCAAGCGGATTTGGAAAAAAAGATTTTTTTAGACATTTCTAGAAATCGGACAAATTTAAGATGAATGCCGCCAAATTGGCCGATCAGCTTACTCTGAACAAACTTGAATCTCTATGCCATAAGGATGCTTCCTGCCAAATTATAAATATAATTGAAATTGGAAGTGATTCTGGCCATGTGAGCTAATATATTTAGCTATTTTTGTTATTAAAAGAAACTCCTTCCTTTCATTATGACCCTTCAGCTTTAACGCGCTAGTGTGCATATGACAGTCAATAGTGCCCTTAGCTATGCACCAGACAATGTCCCTTTAAACAAATTGCCAGGGCAAAGACACCTAGACGCAAAACTGGCAGGACAAAGACACCTGGCCCCAGTACTGTCAGGGCAGACACCTGGACCCAGTTCTGCCAGGGCAGACACCTGGACCAAGTATTGCCAGAGCAGACACCTGGACCAAGTATTGCCAGAGCAGACACCTGGATACAGTACTGTCAGGGAAAAGACACATGGACCCAGTTCTGCCAGGGCAAAGACACCTGGACCAAGTATTGCCAGAGCAGACACCTGGATCCAGTACTGTCAGGGAAAAAACACATGGACCCAGTACTGCCAGGATAGACACCTGGCAGGGCAGACACCTGGACCCAGTATGTATGATTACTGTATTCTGCGGCTGTAGTAGTAGAAACATCCTACTGCTGCAATCAGTCCTTCGCTTTTGCCCACTGTGCCTTGTCCTCAGCTGAAATCCTTAGCTTCTTCAGGTCCATTCTTGACTTGAGTGTACCGAGTCCTGCTTTCTTGAGGTCACATCGTAGCACGCTTAGCAGATTTATGCAATGATGTCCTCACCTGTCTTTGTATTTGCTGGCTCCGAGTCGGGCGAATTCCAAGGCTCTCTGTGCTGGTGTTTCTTCTGGCATCCTTAGCACATGGCCAAACATGGACCATCTTTGCTGGGCGACATATGCAGCATCAACGTATTACACATCTTGTACAGTGCATCATTGGAAATTATGCTGTCTGGCCATCGGTGTCCAGTGATGGTGCATAGCTGTTTGCGGTGGCCAGCATCGAGTTTGTCTAGAGCTGCCTTTAGAGCTGCCCAGCTGTTACAGTTAAACAGCATCATGGATAGGCAGGTTGCATTGTATGAACATAGCCTTTTAATCAAGGGCATCTTTGATCTACGAATCCATAGCTTCCATAAGGACTGGAAAGCTATGTTCCCCATGACGTAGCATGCAGAAATGTCAGCAGTGAGCCCAGGATTTTACTTTTCCTCCATGGTTCGCCGATCGTCATTTTCTTTAGTTTCATGCTTTGTAGATAGGTATATGACGGTGAACTCTGTTTTGGATTCATTCATTCATAAAGATTCTTAATTTTTAGTTTGCCTGCAGCTATTGGGAGAAGTTCGTCAAGGGGTTTCTTTTCCTCGTATATGAAGTCCACATCATCGGCATATTCCATCTCTAGCGGGGTTGGTCTTGTGGAACTTTCCCGCACAGATTTCAATGCAGCAGCAAGGTAACAAGTGAAAAGCACCAGCGATAGACTGTGGGGAGCCGATTGATGTCTCAAATTCTACAGACTTAACTGACTTGACTTGTACTCTCAGCTTGGTGTCTGCAAGCAGTAGACTGACTAGTCGTAGCTCATCTTCATTGCAACTGGCCTGGCGTAGTATATCTAGGATCTTTGAGCGTTTAATTGTGTCGAAGGCTTGTGACATGTCAATACTTATTTTGTGGAAATCCCAGTGTTTGGACATGACTACCGACACAAGCATGCGTTGAGCCCATACAATGTCTGCATAGTTGCGTCCATGTTTGAAGCCACTTTGACATGATCCGGCGAAGTTTTCGACCTTGTCTTGGATGCAGCATAGAGTAACATTGGGGGAGGGGGGGGGGGGGGGTCAGGTGGCTTCTTGGGCTTTGGCAGTGCGATAAGAGTGCCTTGGCCTACAGCGTTGATGGGAAGGTGGTGCATAAAAGCTCAATTAATTGGGTGCGAGATGGGTTTTGAGATAATGTCACTTGTATATTTGAATAGTTCTTTGCTCATGCCATCAGGTCCAGATGCATGTCCGTTTTTCAGGGCTAAGTGCCTTCTCAACTTCTGCTGTTTTAATTGGTGTTAGTAATGGCCTGGGGTCTTCTGAGAATGGGTGCAAGGGCTCATCATCGTGGTCAGTGAACTGTTCCTTGAACCATTCTTGAATCGCCTTGGCTTTGCTCTGGTCAGTCCCGATAAAGTGTCATTCACAGTTGTGTATAGTGAGTGGTGGTGTGTAGTCAATAACTCTCAGGGCTCGGGCTGCCCGAAACATTTTGTGGCAGTCATCCGTGGCAGTGATTTTATCTGCTAGGGAGTCTGCTTGTTGAATAGCAAGAATGTTATTGCGCTCACGGCGTAGTTTGGTGCGGTCTTCACTTTGGCCACTTTGATAGATGCGCAGCCGTAACGCTTTCTGCTCTGCTGACAGTTTTACTACTAGAGCGTTGTGAGTATACCCAGTACTGTCAGGGCAGACACCTGGACCCAGTACTGCCAGGGCAGACACCTGGACCCAGTACCAGGGTTAGAAATAAATGAAAATATCAAGTTGCCCTCAGGTCAACCTATGATGCTATTTCATGCCTTTTCAGGTTGCCTGCAGCAGCTTATACACTAAGCTAAATGGCAAAGAAAAGTAGAATCTATTGTTTTGTCCAGTAATTTCTGAAGAATGATCACAATTACTCAGAAACAGCATTAAGCATACTGGTTACTCTTTCTAATAATTAAATACTTAAAACGAAAAATTTGTCAGTAGATATCAAAAACACAGTATAGTATTATTCTGAGTCTATCATGGTTGCTCTGTGTACCATTAACAGCTAAAGTTAAGTTGCCCTTTTGAAAATCTGGTTGCCCAGAGCAAATGGACATTTCTATCCCTGAGTACTGCCAGGGTGAACACACCTGGACCCAGTACTGGCACGGTAAACACACATGGACCCAGTACTGGCAGGGTAAACACACCTGGACCCAGTACTGGCACGGTAAACACACCTGGACCCAGTACTGGCAGGGTAAACACACCTGGACCCAGTACTGGAAGGGTAAACACACCTGGACCCAGTACTGGCAGGGTAAACACCTGGACCCAGTAATGGCAGGGTAAACACACCTGGACCCAGTACTGGCAGGGTAAACACACCTGGACCCAGTACTGGCAGGGTAAATACACCTGGACCCAGTACTGGCAGGGTAAACACACCTGGACCCAGTACTGGCAGGGTAAACACACCTGGACCCAGTACTGTCAGGGTAAACACACCTGGACCCAGTACTGGCAGGGTAAACACCTGGACCCAGTAATGGCAGGGTAAACACACCTGGACCCAGTACTGGCAGGGTAAACACACCTGGACCCAGTACTGGCAGGGTAAATACACCTGGACCCAGTACTGGCAGGGTAAACACACTTGGACCTAGTACTGCCAGGGTAAACACCTGGACCCAGTACTGGCAAGGTAAACACACCTGGACCTAGTCCTCAACTTCATTCTATTAACACTACAACACTCAAAATTGTTTAAGAAAATTTCAATTTCCTCATTGAAAATTTTCCACTAGAATGTCCGACTCTGTTATCGACCCAGTAATCCCAGTGGAAAATTGTCAAAAATATTCTTCCCATATTATGCAAATGGACATTTCCCAAGACCTCTGCAGAAGGCATTTTTGTCAAGCTTGTGTGTTACAGGTTTAAGATGAACGTGTCTATGAACCCAGTTACTTCAAAGTTGATGGATCCACACCTGCAGGTGAGATAAAGATATTAGATAGTTGTTAAAGATAAAGGTAACTAATGTGATTTGAATATTTTGTATTAAATTTCTTTTAAAGGAACGGAAAAGGGAAATAACAAATGATGTTTAACGGTAATTTCATACAATATTAAATAAACTACCACCGGCAAAAAAATGGAAACGGAAAAGGGAAATAACAAATGATGTTTAACGGTAATTTCATACAATATTAAATAAACTACCACCGGCAAAAAAATGGAAATGAATCGGGATTATTTGAGAAAAAGCATTTACTAAATCTAGGAGCGCTTAACTTGAATCCAATTAGTGATGTAGCCGATACTTCGCACTCCGCCGTGTGTCAACTGCGTTGGCAGGTATACCGCACGCCTGAATATAACAAAAGCAAACGTGAATATAGTTTTGTAAGCGGTATGAAAAGTATTCTCCATAGGCGCCGATGTAAAGCGATTAACTTGTTAGTGTTAATTCACTATTTGAAAATATATTTGAAAGTCACTGTTTCTGGTGGAAGCAACGAGTTTCGGTCAAAATGATTTCAAAATACACTGCTGGTTTCCATGGTTGCAACATGATGCCTACTGAATATTTTGAAATTTGTGTAACTGAATGTAGATCCTGTCTCTGGAAACGGCTTTCAGTCAAATTGTTTTAAAATTAGACAGTATTTTACCTACAGTAAGTAGTGGCTAATCAGTTTAACGTGATTATAACTTAGATTATATGATCCGCTGTAGCGGGTATTATTTATTCACTCGGCGTACACCAGAGCCCACCGCACCACATACGTCAATAGATCGGCGGCCATCTTGGTTGACCTAGTTGTAGCGAAAATGACTTCTCCAGAACCGCTGAAGAAATCGGGCCGAAATTTGGCAGATATGATTACAGCCCAAGGGCCATTAGAGTTTGTTCAAGAGAAGTTGATCCGTAAAAAAACATGGCCGTAGTGGGTCAATCAAAATATAGCGTGCTTGGCGGCCATATTGCATTTTTTTTATTTGATGGATTTTGAGGCCGTAATTGGTTTTGTATGTATTTTGCAGTATTCTGATCACAAATTTACAATTTTCGAAACTGTCGGAATAAACGGTTTGGCGGCCATCTTGGATCATTTTCCCGCTAAAAACTCCCATACTAAAGCAATGGGAAATTTAAAATGTTTTCTTCTTGAGAACTGCTGGTTCAATTTCAATTATATTTCGCAGGAAGCATCCTTAGGGCATAGAGATTCAAGTTTGCTCAAACGAGGCTGATCGTCCAATTGGGCTAGTGGCCATATTGGATTTTGGCCGATTTTTAGAAACATCTAAAAATCTTCTCCGAAACCGCTTGGGGGACTGATGCAAACCTCATGAAATATCATTTAGGGCAAGTGCTGAGCCAAGTTTGTTCAAGGGAACTTGATTGGTCAAATGCTTCGGTGGCCATCTTGGTTGACCTAGTTATAGCAAAAATTACTTCTCCAAAACCACTGAAGGTATTGGGCTGAAATTTGGCAGATATGATTATGGCCTAAGGGCCATTAAAGTTTGTTCAAGAGAAGTTGCTCTGTCAAAAAACATGGCCGCCATGGGCCAATCAAAATATAGCATGTTTGGTGGCCATATTGGATTGTTTTATTTGATGGGTTTTGAGGCCCAAATTTTGTATGTGTTTTGGGGTATTCAGAGCTCAGATTTGAAATTTTTGATACTGTCTGATAAATGGTTTGGTGGCCATCTTGGATCATTTTCCCGCCAAAAGCTCCTATACTAAAGCAATGGGAAATTTAAAATGTTTTGTTCTGGAGAACTAGCTGGCCGATTTCAATTATATTTGGCAGGAAGCATCCTTAGGGTGTAGAGATTCAAGTTTGTTCAAACGAAGCCGATCGGCCAATTGGGCCGGCAGCCATCTTGGATTTTGGGCGATTTTTAGAAATGTCTAAAAATCTCCGAAGCCGCTTATGGGATTGATGCATGCCTGATGAAATATGATTTAGGGCAAGAGCTGAACCAAGTTTGTTCAAGGGAACTTGATTGGTCAAATGATTTGGCGGCCATCTTGGTTGACCTAGTTGTAGCGAAAACGAATTCTCCAGAACCGCTGAAGGGATTGGGCCGAAATTTGGCAGATATGATTAGGGACAAGGGCCATTGAAGTTTGTTCAAGGGAAGTTGATTCGTCAAAAAACCTGGACACCATGGGCATATCAAAATATACCATGTTTGGTGTCCATATTTGATTTTTTTATTTGATGGATTTTGAGGCCGAAATTGGTTTTATGTGTTTTTGGGTATTCTGATCTCAAATTTGCAATTTTTGAAACTCGGATAAATGGTTCGGTGGCCATCTTGTTGATAAAGAGCATTCTAGTTGAAATGCCTATGGTCCAGGTGAGCGATACAGGCTCCTTGGGCCTCTTGCTATATTTATTTTCTTTATCAACTATGAGGTGTCAAGCTACTGACATGCAACAATAATACTAAGGCTCCTCACCCAATATAATTCACGCCTGACCCTTTCACTGATAAATCCCTGAAAATGATTCTTTATGATATAAAACTTATTCTGTTGAATATTTTGAAATTAATTTAACTGGAATCCGCTGCAGCGGATTCCAGTCACGTTAATTTCAAAATATTCAACAGTTTTCCTGTATGGTTGCCTTGAAAATGAGATATAGGGAATTGATCGGTGAAGGGATTAATTAGCAAAAACACAAATAAAATAGATATCTTAAAGCTGTCATGACGTGTTAAAATAGTCAATATCAGTAATATAGTGAGATAAATTTGTGCCAATGTTTGGTTACTCAACATTAGCAGTCTGAGTATTGATACTTTGAAAGGGACTCATGTAATCTCTCCTAGCAGTGTATAAAACCAGTCACTTAAAACATCGACCTCATTTAGTCAGGAAATCGTGTTAGCATTATACAGGTAGTAGACAAGAGACAGTGGCGTTCAATAAGCGAGCACCCACTGTGCTTTGTTTGTCCGCATGACGCTCACGGCAGCGCATTGTTTATTGAATAAGAAGTTCAATTAATTGCGTGAATGGTTTTATACATGTATCATTCTTGGAGAGAATAGTCGTGTCACTCGAAATATTGATACCCTGAATGCTAATGATGAGTTACCGAAAATGGATATGCATTGCTCCGCTATTTTACCAATATTGCCTAGGATTGTCTATTTTGCATTTAAAGCTGTAATGATGTGTTAATTTTAACATGTCATGAAAATTTTAAAATATTTCTTGACTGTCTGACTGCTACAAGCCACCAGACAATAATTTCCATGGGCAATCCCTCTGGACCTGATGAATATTTAGAAAATAATTTGACTGAAAGTTGTTGGTGACTTAGTCACCAACAACTTTCAGTCAAATTGTTTTCAAAATATTCGGCATATCCAGAGTTAAACACCATGGAATTGGTAGTCTGTAGGAATTCAGCTAACAATCAACTATTTTCAAAATAACGGTAACATATTCTGCAGCGGATAATGCATCTTCTCCACAAGCGAACAAAAATGTGGTTCATTATCCGCATTCACGTATCCATGCCTGATTAAAAAGTCCAAAACTACCATCGCACAATTGGGTTTAAATTCATCCATTACAATCTTCTGAAGAACATCGTTTAACGTCATCAACTGAAATCCCTCGACCTCTCCGTCGACATTCTGCGGCTCAAAAGACTCCGGGACAAGTAAATCATAAGTAAACTGCGTCTCGGGATGAATACCTAACTCATTCTCAAAAATATAGCTCAGACAACCTACGGCTTTGAGACATTCAAGGAGATCCTTTGGAATGTTGGCCTCTTCTCGGCATTCTTTAATCAAACACTCCCGCACACCGAGGCCTGAAGCAAGGCCTCCGGCACACAGATTATCCAACTTTCCTAAAATAGAGAAGAAACTACCATATAAATCAACTTTCTTAACCGTATCATGGTCAAGCCAGCCAAAACCACCCTCTGCAGTATGTATGTATGATTACTGTATTCTGCGGCTGTAGTAGTAGAAACATCCTACAGCTGCAATCAGTCCTTCTTCGCTTTTGCCCACTGTGTCTTGTCCGCAGCCACAGGTCCATTCTTGACTTGAGTATACCTAATCCTGCTTTCTTGAGGTCGCCTCGTAGCACGCTTAGCAGATTTATGCAATGACGTCCTCTCCTGGCTCTGTATTTGCTGGCTCCTCTGTGCTGGTGTGTCTTCTGGCATCCTTAGCACATGGCCAAACATGGACCATCTTTACTGGGCGACTTACAGACAGCGGCGGCGTATTACACATCTTGTATAATGCATCGTTGGAAATTATGCTCTCTGGCCATCGGTGTCCAGTGATGGTGCATAGGTGTTTGCGGTGGCAGGCATCAAGTTTGCAGTGGCCTTGAGGAATGGCCATTTGCAGGCCAAGAGAAGACTATTTTTGAGCTTATACAATCACGATTTGTCTGCTGTCTCTGTCGTCTGATGTTTGTCAACAATTGTGGCACATTTCGCCATTTGCTATGAATTAAAACCAAATTTGGCAGATATGTTCCTTTTGCCAATATCTAAATTTGGGCTATGAAGATGAAGAGGCCACGCCCCACAAATAGCAGAGTTATGGCCCTTGTTATATTTTCAAAGTATTGAAGCCTATGGGGAAAATATGTTTCTGGCACATTTCGCCATTTATCAACGGATTAAAACCAAATTTGGCAAATATGTTCCTTTAGTTTTTTTATCATGTCCAAAGCTGTGAACTCCTAGTGTACCATCACACCATTTCCAGTGTTAAATTGCTATCTAAATCAGTTTGCAAGATATCCATAGATCAATAACTTGATCTGATCCAGATTTGAGTTCTTTTATTTGAAAAGTTGGGATTAATGTGTGTGTACGTGCCTGCATCTGTCTTGTCTGTGTGTGCAGAAATTGATCGCAATGCACCTCCGAAACCATTGGACTGAATTTGACCAAATTTGGCATATCTGTTAATGATTGCAGAGTGCAAGAGAACAGCTACATTTGCCTCTGCCTCAGGGTGGGGTGGGAGCTAGGGTAAAAAGGCCAAGAAATTGATTGCAACACAACTCCTCGGACACAACTGGATGGAATTCAACCAAATTGGGTATGTGAATTACCCATATGATTACGGAGTGCAATAGGACATTTATATTAGACTCCGCCACCAGGCATTTTTCCAGGTGTGTGTGTGTGTGTGTGTGTGTATGCGTGCATGCGCACGTGCGTGCATGCGTGTGAGGTAAAAAAAATATCAAGAAATTGACTGTAATGCAACTCCTCCGAAATCAACGGATGTAATTCAACCAAATTTCGCATGTGACGGGCGAGTTCGGTGGTCAAAAGTTCAAGAAAATGCAACTCCTCCGAAACCATCGGATGAAATTCAACCAAATTTGGTATGTGAGTTACCGAAGGTATATGATTGCGGAATGCAAGAAGGAATTTACATTTGGCTGCACCCCCAGTGGGGTTAAAAGGTCAAAGCAGTAAATGTGGTGGGGATATTGTGCAATGACTAGCATCGACTGAGCAATCCAGTACCTTAGTGCGTAACGTACAAAGTAGCTGGTACACATTTTATGTGTGACAAATTCATTACTTTCACCATGACAACCGTATCACACTTACCATAACCATTTAACACTCATATCAGCCAAAAATGGCTTCTGGATGGAATACAACAAAATTTGGTATGTGAGTCACCCATATGATTGTGGAGTGCATGAGGACATTGCATTTGGCCAAATTTGGCGCAATTACATCCTTCGCGATCATGTGTTGTGAATTTACTAAAATGAATGATGTCTTACTCTGCCTTAGACTACAGTTGCTATATACATATACCTGGCCATGTTTGTTTGTGTGGAGACCGTCTCGCTATCCACATTCGCATGACACCCTTCGCATCCACAGTATAGCCATTGACATGTACTCCATACTGAGCGACTCCTAATAAACATGCTGCTGAGCGCTCTATCGTAAACAATATTTCAGATGAAAAGTTTTCTTTTACATTATACAGCTCATTTCGCCATCCTCTTAACGTCGGAAAAGCGTCTTCATCGCGCAATGTCTCTAAAACACCAGCAATAGCCTCTGATCGTTCATCGCAGTTCTTAAGTGCATATGACATGTGGATTTCTTCATTCTTATCCATTGGTTGGATGCTTACAAAAACATTAGGAAAATTCTTTAACTTTTTCACAACGCTTGGACTGAGGATACCAACTAGTTTATTGTCTACCATGAACGAGATGCAGTATGATCGATTGTCAGATGTCATGAATGAACTACACTTGTTCACGACTCCGAGTAGTCCTCGCGAAATCTTCGGTGTAATTTCTAATCTAGATTTAGCCATTTTTGAGGAGTTACAATTAGGAGCGTGAGGCACACCTTCAAATAAAAGGCAAAACATATTTAAATGTTATTAAATTTAACATTCTAGATAATTAACCCTTTACCACTAAAATTAGTGCAAGATAATTATAATTTTTTCATAGAAAATGCCCATTTGCAGACCAAGAAGACTAGCACCTCCTGCTTTTGAAGGTGTGGCCATATTCATAGCTCAATTAGAAATTGCCTAATGGAACATAGCAGAGAAATATGGGTTTGATCCATCAATAAATAGGGCGAAATGTTCCACAATTATTGACAGACAGATGTCAGACACTCAGATTGCCATTGGATAAGCTAAAAATAACATATCAACAAGGACAGGCATCAGAGGTAGAGAAATGAACAAATGAAGAACATTTGAAGTCTGCTGATTGACTTGAAATTAGACAGTAATATTGGAAGGACCCTATCTGTCTCCATCGTACTAACATACACCTACTCACATCGCTTCGCCGTTCGAGGCCGTACTTGCAGACCTGTGATCTCTTATTTTGTGAAGTAACATTACGCTGGTGGGATGGAGGCAGCCAATCAGATTTCTGCCTACTTCAATCTAAAAAGAGAGGCGTGGCTTCATGCCAATATCGATGGAGAGCTCGCGAGACATGAATGTCAAGCAATGTGATTGGGTGTATATTAGTAGGATGATAATAACTGGACAATTTTATTGGACAGTAGTTGACTGACCCCATTTATGAAGTTTCGCGAACTTAGCGCAGACATCAAAAGCGTGCAAGCACGGGACTCAATACGAGAATGTAGCAGGAGGGTAAGACCGTGCGATAGGACAATGATCTGTCACTCAAGTATATGATATCAAAACGAAAATACATCACTTATTACTTGATGTCAATCAAAATGACATAGGTCCGACATGAAAGTGACAAAGGTCCCGCTCCTTGCTTTAGTACGGGAGAAAGCTTTTGGCGGGAAAATGATCCAAGATGGCTGCCAAACAGTTTATCCGACAGTTTCAGAAAATGCAAATTTGAGATAAGAATAACCAAAACCATATATAAAACCAATTTCAGCCTCAAAATCCATCAAATAAAAAAATCCAATATGGCTGCCAAACACACTATATTTTGATTGGCCCACGGCGGCCATGTTTTTTTATGGATCAACTTCCCTTGAACACACTTTAAGGGCCCTTATTCCCTAATCATATCTGCCAAATGTCGGCCCGATCTCTTCAGCGGTTTTGGAGAAGTCATTTTCGCTAAAACTAGGTCCTCCAAGATGGCCGTCGAACCATGGGACAATCAAGTTCCCTTGAACAAACATGGTTCAGCTCTTGCCCTAAATCATATTTCATGAGGTTTGCATCAATCCTCCAAGCGGTTTTAGAGAAGAATTTTTAGTCATTTCCTAAAATCGGCCAAAATCCAAGATGGCCACCAACCAAATTGGCCGATTGGCTTCGTTTGAACAAACTTGAATGCCCCTGCCCTAAGGATGGTTCTGCCAAATTTAAAGGAAAAGTCGACGGACAGACGGATGATCGCCATGGCATAAGATGACTTGGCCTTTCAGGCCAGGTGAGCTAATAAATATTTCTGTTTCAATATTTTATAGCTAATTTGACCACAAATTGTTTCTGCCATAGGCATCCACAACTTCCAGTCGTAATAGTTTCAAAATATTCAACAACCTACATGTACATGTACCTGTATTGTTACTGTGAAGGTTGAGATTCTGGGAATTTAAAATGTTAAAATCAATTCAAACGCTTGTCTGAAGTAGCTGGAGATTAGCTAGAAATGGGCACGGCATGCCTACAGTAGTTATTATGGGCGGGACATGGCTAGTAATGGGCGGGGCATGGGTAGTAATGGGCGGGGCATGGCTAGTAATGGACGGGGCATGGGTAGTAATGGACGGGGCATGGTTAGAAATAGATCTTATTAGTCGTGCTATTGGCGGCAAAACACAAGCACTCATCTTGTTTCATTCAATGGACCGTTCCATTTTTAGCTATGCCCCGCCCATCTGTAGCTAAGCTCTGCCCACACCTGGATAATGTTAGGATCGATCGATCTCTGAACTCCTGACTATCAATATCCAGAAAACTGGCAGCAACAGCGCCAAGTCAAATTAGTTTCAAAATATTCAACAGCATGTTTATTAAAGACACAATTTGTACAATGCGTCGGACTATTAAGAGTTAAAGACGGGCCTAATAGAATCATTTATGACGTAATGATTATTACGTCATCCTACACGCCGCTTAGCTGATTATGACATCATATGACGTCAAATCATCGATGGATACACTGGATAGGTCTATTAACTCCCTGGCTGACACTGTACTCTATTTACATTCCAGATCTCAAATAAGCTAACATGTTTCGAGAGTAAAAAGAGAAACGTTTGGTTAGCACTGAATTTTGGATTCTATGTAAGAAATGTCTTGTTGAATATTTTGAACATGCTTGGATTGGAAGACATTGCTGCCTAAGGCAGCAATGTCTTCCAATCCATTTATGTTCAAAATACTCAACGATATATTTAATTTTTGTTTTTGAAACATGTTAAGTTATTTCTGAGCTGGACCGTATTTACCTGTACCAATTACCATGTGTCTACATTTAGTACAAAGCAGCTGAAATGCAAACGGTATGACTCGTTTGCAGCTTTTTGATGAAATTCTGATCTCGCGACTCTTCTCGTCTCCCTGGCACGTCCACTCGTTTTGAATTTGGTACTGTGTGTTTATCGCGTCATCCTTCTGCGGATTTCTTCCTCTACAAATTCGCAGTCGATTAACAACATACAGAATATCCAACACATCAGATTCAATGCACGAAAATGTGTTGTCGATTTCTAACGCATCCAAATCAATTTCAGTAATACCAATTTCTAACTTCCAAGTCAAATTACTACTAAAAGTAATCTCCTTCACAACGCGATTGTAGTTGCTGAGGTCGCTAGTGGGTAGCGTCACTCTCACTTCATGGTCACTGTGCATTAAGCTGTAGCGTGATGATAGTGTGTTAATCAGAACATGTTTATCAAATATCAGATTGTTACTAAGCTCATTATCTTTCCATGCAATGCCATGAAATACAGTTTCAACTTTACCAGGAATGGTAGCAGGCCTTTTTCTTCCATTGTAAGACAATGGAAACACGCCTTTAAGATATTTTGAAATATGTTTCTTGTCGACAAGCCTTTGTCCGTCTTCATTTGCACTCTGTTCGTATTGGCTGTAGAGTTCACTAAAGACAACCGATTGGTCAGGGTCGCTCTTGAGCTTGTGTACGAGCCTAAAACAAATAACAACCTAAGTTACAGAAACCTAAGCTCCCGATAAGCGCTCAACAAGCATGCAGAACGAATTTTATATTGTGCTAGATTGAGCAAACTGACGCAAGTGAGCGCACGCTAGACGCTTGTTTATGCAAGTCCACAGATAGCTTTTGCAAGCTCACAGATAGCTATCCATGCTAGCTCGCCAAAGCTCTGCTTGTGCGATTATTATTTTGGGTGATCACGATCATTTATTTAAGAATAATCGTGATTACTCGATTAATCAAGCCTGGGTACAAATTACCCAGACAACAAACATAACAACAAAGGCATATCAATGACGAAAGCTGCAATGCCGGGTGTTTAGAAATGTCAATTTGCAGGCCAAAAGAAGACTATTTTTAACAAGAGGCCCACGGACTGTGGTGCTCACATGGACCAGTAGCAATTTGAACGACTTGCATTCAAATACTAGAATGCGCAGTCGATGGCATGCCATCACAAATCCCCACACATTCACCATGTCCAGCTTTACCACCACTTTTTTCAGGCCAGGCGAGCTAAAAATTTATACATAATAAGTGTACCCACTCATGCTTGGCCCCACCCCCTACCCCATAAACCTGATATACGGTTCGAACCAGGTTGAAAATTGATATCGTCACCGGTTTGACATTATGACATACCATCGTGAAGCCTTAGTCACAAGCAAAAACTTAGAGGAAATGCAAGAATATTGGTGTCTTTGAGGTTATTGACCAACGGAAAAAGTACCACTGATCAATAGGGCAGCCATCCTTGCCATTATTGATACAGCAAATGACATTTACAAATGGGACAATGGTCACAGTAAAAAATTTCTATGAAGAAATGCAAGAAGAATATTGGTGTCATTGACCTTATTCACCAACAGGAAAAGTACCATTTATCACTGGGACAGCCATCACTGACACCATTGATAAATAGTTCAAGTGTAACAACACTGACATTTACCAAAAGCCCAATGGTGAGGTCACAGTAAAAAATTTGGATGGAGAAATGTAAGGCTATTGACATGATTGACCAACAGGAAGAATACCATTAATCAATGGGGGTAACCATCCCTGACATTGTCACATGAATGACATGTGTCAATCATGTCAAGCGTACGAAAGGAACATTTCTGACAAACATTTTTTTAATCCATTATCAATTTACAAAACATGACGCAGATAACTTTCCCCATAGTATTCAATACTTAAAAACGCCTTAAGAGCCAGAGTTATAGCCCTTATTTGAAGTTGTGGCTTCTTCATATTCATAGGGCCAACAGATATTTGACTGAAGAAACTTATCTGCTATATTTGACTGATGGAACATATCTGCTAAGTTTTGTTTTAACAATTAGCGAAAACATATATTTTCCCCATAGGGATCATAAATGCTTTAAAAATTTTTAAAATACCTTATGAACCAGAGTTTGGCCCTTGTTTACGGGTGTGGCCACTTCATATTCATAGCTTCCATAGATGTTGTCTAAATGAACATATCTACCAAATTTAGTTTTAATCCATTGGTCATTAAATTAGGAAACGTTCCACAAACATATTTTCCCCATGGGCTTCAATACTTAACCATTAGCACTCTGGTGTCAAAATTGTAAATTTTCAAATTAAATTAAAAGATGAACTGGTGTTCATTCTTTAACAAATTTGCTGGAAGATGTTGCTGTCTACGACAGCACCGTCTCCCACCAAATTTGTTAAAGAATGAACACCAGTTCATCTTTTAATTTAATTTGAAAATTTAAAATTTTGACACCAGAGTGGTAAGGCATGTAAGGGCTAAACGCCTTAATGAACCAGAGCTATGGCCCTTGTCTAAAGACGTGGCCACTTGATATTCATTACCCAAATAGATATTGCCTAAAGGAACATCTCTGCCAAAGTTGGTTTTAATCAATTGATAAATGACGAAACGTACCACAAACATATTTTCCCCATAGACCTCAATACTTTGAAAATATAGCATGGGCCATAACTCTGCTATTTGTGGACGTGGCCACTTCATCTTTATAACTCTCATAAATATTGCCGAACGGAACATATCTACCAAATTTACTTTTAATACATCGATAAATGACGAAATGCGTCACAAAAGAATTTTCCCCATCTAGGCTTCAACACTTTGATATAGCAAGGGCCATAATTCTGCTTTTAGTGGTCACTTCCATCTTCATAGCCCAAATGGATATTGCCTAAAGGAACCTATTTACCAAATTTGGGTTTAATCCATCAACAAATGGCGAAACGTGCCACAATTGTCGACAGATGACAGACAAATCGTGATTGTATAAGTTCACCTAGGTGATCTAAAAATGCATGCGAGAAGAAATGAATGAAGAAGTAGCAACGAGCGATTATACACACGTATGTCACATGTCATGAAACGATTCAGTTGACCAGCACCATCCAACCTCTCACCATCCCGACCAGCAGCAATGAAACAAACAAACACCACCACTCAAACCATCACCACCACCATGATCAGGGTGGATGCTAAGGATTTTTTCTACTAACCCAGACGGAATAGCGCATCGTTGATTTTACTATCCCGCAGCAAACTTCACTAACCCAATGATTGTAAGCTCAAAGCTGATCACTTCTGTAATCCATTCACCGGTGAATCCCTAAGGCAGCAATGACTTTCCGGACAAATTAATTTCAAAATATTCAGCAAAGCATTTGAAGTCAATTTTTGGTACTGAACATAATGACATCATAAGTGTTGTATTTTTGTATTTCCTCTTCTGAGAGTATTACTAACCCGTTTGAAATTCTACTATCCATGGGTTAACAGGTTAGTGTTAAAATCGAGCCCTGATGATCATCAGTCATCACCACAACCACTACCAACGAAAGCATTACTACCACCACCCAAACCATCACCACATTCACCACCACTAACAACACAATCCATCACCATCACCTCCATGACTGATTTATTACAATTTATTTAGTATTATTTTTGTGTTGTCATTGAATGTCAAGTGATTCAGTCATCATCAGTTAATACTATCAATTCTACAATCCAGAGACAATATGGTCTTACTAAAGCATTCCATGATAGTACACTAGGCATGGATAGAATACCTCGGAAACGGGGGTACTGACACGAAAACCGGTAACTCATAAACCAGAGTTAAAAACCTCGAAAACACCACGAAGTATACATTAAACATAACTGAGGGAGGATAGATTTCATTGTAGGCATGATTCCTGTATCAGTAACTCTTAAATATGTAGCTGAACTTCAGCGCAAAGCTATAAAAACTTAAGCTGGATAGCAGGCCAACTGTTCTGCTTGCAGAATATTTGAAAAGTAAAATTGTTTCCTATTTGGGATCTATTGCGCATGCGCGGGCATGCTTAGTGACCAGGGATGGGGTCAATTCCAATTCCATCTCAATCTCAATTCATTTTATCAACTCCAATTCCAATTCCGTTTCCACATCAGTTTATTTTATCAATTCCAATTCCACCCAGACATGTTCAATTCCAATTCCATTTGATTAATTCAAATTCCATAACAATGTTTACTTGAGATCAACATTGTTATATTTCATCCCTTTAATGCCCAAGATTGGTCAAGAAAAACTAGATTTATCATTAGCAAATGTCCATTTGCAGGATAAGAGAAGAATATTTTTTAAATTGAACAATGCAATGACTGGCTCAGTTATGGAATCAGTCATTCCACTGGTAAATTGTCAAAAATAGTCTCTTAGCATACATATGATCCTTTCTCAAGACCAGTGCATTTCTGGCTGGCTTCTCCATTAATGTTCAAAACAATTAGAATAAAGATTGTTGTTGCCACAGGTAGTTACATGTATATCTTTCAGTCAAATTATTGTCCCAAAATATCTACATTCAGTAGATCTTATTTTTTAGTTCATTTGACTTACCGGGAGTAATTATAGCTTAATGCAGAATTTTTCTGATGAATATGACTAAAGGTTAATGCCATGTCCAATATGCGTTACAATCAATTTCCGCAGCAACGGTTTTCCGGACAAATTAATTCCAAAATATTCAATAAAGCATTGAAAGTAACAGAAAATCTCCACACAACCCCCCCCCCCCGTGGGTTAGTGTAGGTGTAGTTTTGCTAACCCATATGAAATTCTACTACCCTCAGGTTAACAGGTTACTGTTAAAATCGAGCCCGCTCACCAGCACTCCCACCTCACCTCCAGTCAAGTATCTAAAGGTGCGAAATGACCTAGCGGCAACGGGGATATGGGCGAAACAGCGCAGGGCAAACAGACAGAGGTGCGAAATGACTCGGGTGGAAATGGGAATCGGGGCAAAACGGGCATGGTTCTTTGGTAGGAGCATCATCCAGGCCAACAGCCTAGCCTCTCAGTATGGCCCACTCCTTATTTCAGGGTTTGTACTAGGCTTGCACGATTATACCTTTGAGTGATCGCGATCGATTATTTAAGAACAATCGTGATAACTCTATTAATCGGCCTGGTTACAAATTACACCGATATAGCAACAAAGGTATTTCAATGACGAAAGCTGCAATGGTGTTTAGAAATGTCAATTTTCAGGCCAAGAGAGGACTATTTTTGAAAATGTATCACTGGAATGCCTGGCTTGAACATCGAACCAGACATTCCAATGGCACATTTTCAAAAATAGTCTTCGCTTGGCCTGCAAATGGACATGAATTCCGCTGAGCAGGATGTAAATAACAAGAGCCATCAGAAGATGATATATTCCCCCCACCCACCCACCCCGCACCCCCTGGATCCAAACATTTCAGATAACCATACATCATTGCTAAACTGTAGTTGTGTTGACATTTTGAAATGATTGCCAGAGATAGACAGACCAACAGACTGACACACATATATTCTATACAGACGCATGGATGTACAGGCATACAGATAGCACATGCACACCTTCAAGTGGTAATGAGAATCCTTACTAAGTTTCAATAGAATCACAGCTAAATTGTAGGAGTTGTGTTGACAAGAAATGATTGGTACTGCAGTTTATGTATCGGTTTAAAAGGTATTTAAAGGGAGATAACACGGTAATGAATAATTTTCTGGCCGCGAAAAAAGCACATGCACATCTTCGGATGGTAATGACTAGATTTACCATGTTTCAAAAGAATTGTACCTAAACTGTAGGAGTTGCATTGACAAGGATGGACCGACAGACGAACATACAACGTGGACAGATGGATGGATGGATGTACAAGTATACGGATAGCACATGCACATCTTCATGTCGTAATGATAACACTTACCAAGTTTCAAAAGAATCGCAGCTAAACTGTAGGACTTGCGTTGACAAATGATTGGCAATGCAGTTTATGTATCAGCTTTAAGATATTTAAAGGGTGATAACTCTGTAATGAATAATTTTTTGGCAGCGAAAAATGCACATGCACATCTGCACATGATACTAATAAAGTGGACAAAATTTAAAGTTAATCCATTGAGACCTCTAGGAGGAGTTGCGTTGACAAGAAATTATTGTCAGAGATGGATGGACTGACAGACATACATACATTTTGGACAGACGCATGGATGTACAGGTATACGGATAGCACATCCAGAGTTGCCCTTATGCGTCCTTTTGCGCGTATATACGCATAAAAATGGCAGAGGGACGCATAAAAATTAACCATCTGCGTCCCTGAGGACGCACCACGGACGCAGTGAAAAAGTGTAACGGAAACTGGTCACTGCGTGTGCTTAATTATCGATTATATTATCGTGTGAGTATATTTATTTGTGCATGTTTTTACTTTAAAAATGTATCTAATGTATTGTGTGTTCAATAAAAACGAACTTACTGCGTTGTTTAAGACTATGATTTGTTGTATACATATGTTTTCTTGCACAACTCAAAGTTGTTAATGCCCATAAATCAGATTTAACCACCACATTTAATTGTAAACACAATCCCCAAATCATCCTTAGTATTCCATTTGATCTAATAAATAATGAGTTTACAAGCCCAATGTTAGTCGCCTTGTTTGGCCTACAAATTGCAAAAATACCCATGTTGTTGTTGTTCGTATATCCCTCCTCTTGATAGGAGCACCCACATGTGCAGTTACGTAAACTACAGTTTGATTTATGAACATTATATAATTGTAATTTTAGTCCGCAATTATAGATTAGCTAAATATGTTGTCCGCATACGTTTCAATAATAATAACACAAACACTGTTCAGCACCAGAGTGCATGGACAATTATATATAAATACAGTTCTGATTCAGGATATCAGTTAACAGCAGTTACTGTTGATTAATGTTGTTATGGAAGCTGGTTAAAGAGGAAGCTTCTACCGCAATGCAGGTTGTAACATAGTTTTCTAGTTATACATTCCAATTCACATAATAATGAGAAGTTGTTAGGCAGTAATCCAGCCCTGACTAGACTTGTACAGTCGATAATAAGTTTTACGAGGTGATCTTCTATGCTGGAGATATATTTCCAGGAATTCTCGCCAAGGTGGTCGATGATGGTTTTCTTGAGCAGTGATAAATATTGATTTCTATACTGATGGAGTGCAGTGTAGCAAGAAGTGTGGATAATCTTCAGGACTCAACTGACAGAGACGGCATGTGGGGTTCACAATGTTTTGGTTGAATTTACTTAGTGTTGCTTGTACTAGGTATGTTCCTGTGATGAGCCTGGCTTTAATGACACTACGTTTTACATCCTTGTTGTCATTGTCTACAGTGTGCACGGATATATGGCATTTCCCAATACAAAAGTCTTTAGTGTTACAGTTTTTAAGTGTACTTTTGGTTTCACACGCAAACTGTAAGTCCTTGTTCCATTGGCTGTCCACGGCAGATTTTACTACTGATTTCCATTTTAACTTAGAGGGTAAATTCAGAATAAGCTCTTGGATGTTTGATAAGTTGTATCTCTCTAGCAAATTCTTAATATAAATAAACCAACTGCCCGATTTCGGAGTCTCAAACGCCAACTGTCTTACTAGTATGTGGTTAAGTGGCTTGTTTTGGCATGCCAGGATGTTCCTCAAAAGTGTTAGCTGACGTATGTGTAGCTCTGCAGTGATTGGTCTAGCACCAGGTAGAAGGAGTACAGCACATTTCACGGTCCTCGTTGGAAGGGCTTGTATCTTCCTAAGTATGTCAATAAAGAAGCTTTCTAGTTGATCAAGTTCTTGTTTTTGTAGTACAAGGATGACATAAAGCTGGATGATACGGTATGCAATTTTTGTTGATATACCATTCGAGCCATGCACACCTGTGCCAGTGAGACTATAGTGTGCGTCTAGCACAAGATAAATGCTCTTGAACATTGATCTTCGTTTCTTGTTTTGTAGTTCGAGATAACCCCAAATGAGTTGCTGTTGTGGAGACAGATATTTCTAATTCGTCAAGACACCATTTAGGCAAGTGCGGAACAGATTTTGTGCGTACTGAATTGTGCAGTATTGTAGACTTTTCTGGATGTATTAGGTATCGCTCACGAGTTGAGTAACGATATACAATATCAAGCATACATTGCAGTTCAAATTCTGAGTTGCTCCTTAGGGTAAGATCGTCAGCAACTGTTGGGCATCCTGTATACTGAGTTCCCATGAATGTTCCTAGTTGTGAAGATTCTAATTGCTGCAGCAGGTTGTTAATGTAAACTTTGTACAACCCAGTGGAGAGGATGCCCACTTGTCGGACACCTTGCAGTATCGGGAATGAGTGGCTTAGAGAACCTCCCCACTTCACTTTCGCAGTAAGATCCCTGTAGAGCAGATCAGTAATTTGCAGTAAGTGTAGATTTATACCTTCGTCATACAGCTTACACTTTAAGGATGCATGATCCACCACATCAAATGCCTTCTGAGTGTCTAGGAAGGAGGTATACAGCATGCCATGTAGATCTTTGCTTTCTGTAGTAGTTTCTGAGAGTATTAAACCAGCCATAAGTGGCGAAAGTCCTCTAGTAAATCCAAACTGCAGAGATGATTGAATGCATGGTAACGACTCTTCAATTTTGTCAAGGATGACATGCTCAAAGATTTTCCCCAGTAGAGATGTTACAGTGATACCTCTGTAATTACTCAGATTTGAGGGGTCCTTTCCTTTCTTATGTACTGGAGTAATAATTCCCCGTTTGAAGATGTCTGGAATCTGTTTCGACTCAAAGATGTAGTTGAACAACTTGGCCAGTAGTGGTATAATTGACTGTCCTGCATGAATAAAGTGCTCTGCATTGAGGCCAAATTCATCTGCGGATTTGCCAGTGTGGAGCTTTGAAATTGCTTCATAGATTTCGGTAGGTATTACTGTAGGAAGTATTTCTTGATTCTGGGCATATGTACATTGGATCAAATGAAGGTCGATCTTAACTCGTGCATGGTAATCATTATCAAAGTTTACATGTTGGGAAGGTTTTGCTAGGTCTTCATAGAAGGCTGCAAGTCCATTCTGTTGCTTTACCATATCTGTAGTGGGAACTCCATTGACAACTAAAGAGTCAGTATCACTACGCCTTGTCTTTGTTCGATTAATAAGCCTGTAGAAATTTGCAGAACCATACTCAACCATTACTCGGTTGTACAGTGATTTTTGCTCTACCGCGGCTTCTGTACGCTGTTGGGAGCGGAGCTGTCGTTTCAATATTTTACACTGCATAGAAGTAGGATGATCTGGTCCGGGTTTACCTGCCTCAATCCAGTTTTTGTGTAAGTGCTTACCCTGGGTGAATATGTCCCTTACTATTGGAGATGCCTTCCATTTCGGGCCACACATTACCAATTGTCTGGATGGGACTGTAGTGCTGGCTGCACACTTGAGAGCATTTTGAATATTGTCTACAAATGTGTCAATATTACAGTCTTCCCTACATGCAGGTATGACACTCAGCTTTCTTGCTAGTGTTGACTGGTACTCATCTTTATCCATGTTTGTCCAAATCAGTTTGTAAATTGATTGTTTGTTCTTTGCAGCAGAGTTTTGTGACACTTCTGACAGGAATACAACAGCTCAGAACATTGGACAGATCACAAAGTTGGTATCACTAATATGCTGAATATTTTGAAATTAATTTGCGCATGCCTACTTGCCTAAAGCATCAACGACTTACAGGCAAATATCTTTTTTCTATTTACTAATCAAAATATCTAAATTGATGAAGGAATATATGGAAGATATTGTGATATATTTTACATTTGAATGGTCATTTGTAGGGTTGCACGATTATTCACTTTTCATAATCGCGATCATTTAAGAAAAATAATCGTGATCATACGATTAATCATGAACTATATTAACTACGGCAATGCTGCTTAGAGGACGGTATTATGCTACTGCAGATTGTAAGATTATGGGTTAGGCACATGGGTATACATACATGGACAGAATACGCCAGTTGCTGATTGCAAACAAAGGAATGTATCCAGATATTTCTAGACGGAAAACGGAAGGTAACGTATTTCGTTTAATTGTAGCCTATGCTCTAATAGAAGTCCACCCCCTAACTTTGACATATGAGCTCCAATGATTTCTTAGCAGTTTCAAAACGCCAAAACTCTGTATTAGAAGCCCACACGCGTGTATAAAAATAACAATCGTGTCACAGGGTGTGTCGACTTAAGACAGATCTCTGCCCTGATACATTTCCGGCCCCTCTAGAAGTCAATACAGGCCTCGGATTTGTAAATCTCGACCACCTATTAGATTAATACTAATAGTAGGCCACGTATGTTCAAGTTATAATAAAGTTTATTCCACACTTTTGTAGTTAAAATGCGCTTAAAACAGGCTTGGCGTGATTAAATAGCGTCCTTATAAATATATTGTAAGGCCAAATTTATGTACCAAACAAGTACGGGAGAAAATGTGCATCAATTTTGTAATGCCGATCAACATTAAATGATCCAAATTCAATTATTACGAACGACAATATAGCTGGCTTCTTAAGTTGGCGAGCCAGTGGATCTTTCGCGATGGGAGGCGGCATGTTCTCGCGAGATATTATACGCTAACGGGAGTTTATCAAACGGGTATCCGTTATTCAGATCAGTATAATACGCAGTTCCTATCGCGCAATGATAATATATAGAAATTCCCGAGTTCCGAGTCCCCGATTCCAGAATATTTATATCCGAGTACTCACTCTAAAATAAACTTCAATTGGAGGGGAATCACATGATTTGTATTTTATTCGTGACGTCATTTTATATCAAATTGTGGATTAATTTTGATGTAATAAACGACCTTTATTAAAGGATACGCAATATTTAGGCGCGCTCAAATCAAATAATTTCACTTCCCCGGGGATGTTTTGAGGTATACATTAAACATAGGCGTAGGCGGTGAAAATTTTTACGTGAGAAAATGCGTTGAATTTCCGTGGTATCAGTTCTTATTTGGGGGAAAACCGTTAACGCATAACTATTCAGAGAATGGGGAACGCGGGATAAGCGTGTGTGATTACAACAACAATGACAAATAGCGACCAAGTGAACAATCTTTATTCATCTAAAACTAATCCTGAGTCAATACAAACAAATCAGTTATTTATTTATTTAGTTTATTTAATCATTCACACATTCGGCTGATAGCCGGATGTTTGTTTCCATGATTGGTAACGTGAGCAGAGTTTCACAAGCGTAAAAGTGTCTTGACAAAAATTTCAATATGGCGATTATACGATTATTTCATTTTATAATCGTCCACGATCATTTTGAATTATATAATACACAATACACTTTTACCCTTGCGAAACTCTGCTCGCGTTACCAAGCATGGAAACAAACATCCGGCTATCAGCCAAATGTGTGAATGATTAAATAAACTAAATAAATAAATAACTGATTTGTTTGTATTGACTCAGGATTAGTTTTAGATGAATAAAGATTGTTCACTTGGTCGCTATTTGTCATTGTTGCTGTAATCACACACGCTTATCCTGCGTTCCCCATTCTCTGAATAGTTATGCGTTAACGGTTTTCCCCAAAAAGTTCTAGAACTGATACCACGGAAATTCAATGCATTTTCTCACATACAAATTCTCACCGCCTACGCCTATGTTTAATGTAAACCTCAAAACATCACCGGGGAAGTGAAATTATTTGATTTGAGCGCCTAAATATTGCGTATCCTGGAATAAGGGTCGTTTATTACATCAAAATTAATCCACAATTTGATATAAAATGGCGTCGCGAAAAAAATACAAATCACGTGATTCGCCTCCAATTGAAGTTTATTTTAGAGCGAGCACTTGGATATAAATATTCAGGAATCGGGGACTCGGAACTCGGGAATTTCTATATATTATCATTGCGCGATAGGAACTGAGTATTATACTGATCTGAATAACGGATACCCGTTTGATAAACTCCCGTTAGCGTATATCTCGCGAGAACACGCCGATACAAAATTGATGCGCATTTTCTTCCGTACTTGTTTGGTACATAAATTTGGTCTTAAAATATATTTATAAGGAAGCTATTTAACCACGCCAAGACTGTTTTAAGCGCATTTTAACTACAAAAGTGTGGAATAAACTTTATTATATCTTGAACATACGTGGCCTACTATTAGCATTAATCTAATAGGTGGTCGAGATTTACAAATCCGAGGCCTGTATTGACTTCTGGAGGGGCCGGAAATGTATCAGGGCAGAGATCTATCTTAGCCCTCTGGGCCCTACCAAGAATTTACAAAAAAGTGCTAGAAACCCTACAGCCAAAAGCTAGAAACTTGCTTAGAAACCTAGCCTGCTGGCGGTAGTGGAGCGATAGCGGCGTAGTGCTACCATGCCAACTATATTAACTATTTTTGGCAAAGTCACAGATCACTATATATAAAACTATATATCATTAGAAAGGGCAATAAAATACCTTTAAGTACATATAAAATTCGTATGAATAAAATATATTTTAGTTAGTCAACGTGCCTCTCAAAATGGCCACACCTTAAAGGATAAATGCCATTGATAAAATTAATCACAATGGTATTAAAACTAACAGATACCAAAGTTTCGTGAAGGTTTTCATCCGATAAGATGTGAAAATGACAATTATATTATGTCATGGTACCGTAAAATTTCGAGAAATTCCGCTCATGATTTTGGGGGGAGGCCTCATTCAATGTTGAATAATTCCTTTATACATAATCGAACACATACCAGGGTTTCTCAGCCTTGACACCGAATAAATGGCAAATTTTATGCTATGTAGCATTACTGGGTGCACTCAGCCGTTTAAAAAGCGAACGCGAATGTTTTACACTAAGATTCTATAGCATCGGACATTTTTTCGTAGCGGCGTCCCAAATAGGAATCGTTTATCGTGAAAGATCGCCAGAGAACGACAGAAATTTGTAGAATTGTACCCGTATATAATATACGAGTTAACAAGCTCATTACCCGTTATTGGCAACACCGTATCACGTGCTATAAGATTGATGCGTCTGATTGGTCGGGAATACATGAATATTAATTTTCCGGCAAGATGGCGACACGATCAGCTGTTTTGCGAAATAGTTGTGTGTTCAAATATGTCAATCTATGCATATTTCTTGTACGCCACAAACTAAAAAGTAGACAGATCACTAGATTAACGATATTGCCAATCGGGAAGTGGGATGCCGATATATTTGACAACTTTCGCATCTCAACTCGGCCTAATTAATGCTAGTAATTTGAAGAGTAAGGTATCTCGGAAATTGTAAACAAAGACACGCATCGATGATTGAGATTATCGGATTGTTTATCTATAACCTTATTGTGATTTCGCGACCAGAGGTAAACGAAATTGATGTATATATTATTGGTTCAGCAACTCTCTTAACACAATCTATAACTTTCTCGGTTAAATTAGTCATTGAGTAACTGAAAACTTACAAGTAACAGCACATTTACTAATAATCATTGATGACTGGAACTTACAAATAATTCCTTAGAAAACAAATATTTCACTATTGCCCTGGTTACAAACATTCTATAACCATTTACTGTGTGGCCAGTATCCTCTGATCAAAGATATAGAGAACCGGGGGCCCTGAAATAAACTTGTGCCCAAAATCAAAAACAATTGTCACATTTGAACCTGAAATTCCAGAACTCCACATTTACAGTCATTATTATAAATGTAAGATGTTGAATATTTGGAATCCAATGTGAAGCTGGTGCTGCCTTAGCCAGTTTAATTAGTTTCAAAATATTCAACAGAATTTTGAAACATTCGTAGCAAATTTATTATTCGCTCTTGTCGATTGAAAAGGTTAATCCAGTAACTAGTAGTCATACTCCCTCCTTGGACGATATATGCCCACCATTTATTATATTATTCATTTCATTTATGCGCTAAAATCTGAGGGTGGTGTATGACCATAACACCCGTTGTCGGGTCATAATGTTTACCAGTATATCCCTTAGTCTGAGTCTGCTCTGACTCAACCTGCCCCTGTGACAGATATTTGGACAGACTGTCAGTCTGTGACAGTCTGTCCAAATATCTGTCACTGGGATGGGTTGAGTCTGCATATGGGCATTGTCTGAGAAAATTTAAATTTTCATGAAAAAATTGGATTGTTAAAGTCTTAATATAACACTTCTAGAATTTGGATATTTCTAATTTATCCTTCCTATTTTTTGCAGGTGACTGATGGGCGATGGCTTCTAAACTCTAAACGAACTCAGTTTTTCCTGCTACGCCTAATGGATTTACTAACATGGATTTTATAAAAATAAAAATTTGATGACCTGTGTTACTCTATAATCTAATTTGTGTATGGAAACAGTATATTTGAACTAAAACATGATGATGTACGTTCGAAACATGATCAGCTACTACACACATCAATGGCTGACAGCTATACCGGCGGCTGTTCTGGATCGACTGCCGACTGTTATCAACCGTATTCCTGAGGGCTCAGCTAATGTGCATCTCACATAAGCTCTATGTATCATTTGAGATTGGGTGGGATTTGAATCAAATATCAATAAATTAAATTTAATCTCTTAATTATACCCACATGTTTTGAAAAAAATGCAGGGATATTACAATCGCCTCCATCTGTCTGTCTGTCCATCCATCTCCTCAGAAAGCTTTTGGTAGAATTCAATCAAAATTATTGTGTAAATTACTGATATGCTTGTGGATTGGGAGACACCATTTACACTAGGCTCCATTCCCAGAGGGGTGTGGGGGGGGGGGGTGTGTAGGGTTGATGGAAGACTGTCAAAGTTAAAGGAATATAACCAAATCTGGTGATTTACCATATCATGGCCCTATGGGTGTAGAATGTGAGACAACCTAATACATTAGGCTGTGACACTGCTCGGGTCGGAAGAGGCTGATGGGGGAGGGGCAAAACGTCAACTGAATTTGTTATGTGAGTAGCGGCGACAGCAGAGTGAAATCTACACAATGTAACGTGCACAAGATAAAGGTAAGAGATGAATTGCCCATATCTCATTTTAATGGGAAAAAATTATAATTTATAAAGGAAAGCTGGTGAATATTTTAGAATTAGTTTGCCTTTGCTGACCTGGTGAGTTGGGCAGCAACAGCTTTCCGTCAAATCAAAGTACTTGAAATTGGTTTCAAAATATTCACCAAGTTAGCTGTATCTATGGTTACCATGTGGAATTCAGGATTCAAAGTATATAAACTGATCCCAACACGCGCAAATCATCGATGGAGCTTATGTAGAGATGGGCGGGGCAAAGCTAAAAAAATTACCCATTAGAAAATCTAAATTTCTGCTCTGTCCTTCCCTTTGTCAATTCCAGTTTTTACTATGTTTAACCCTTTCATGACAAGTCCTGAAAACAATGTGGCATGGCAAATGATGGTTGTAGCCTAATTTCTCAATCCGAAAGAAAATTACATTTTAGTATGATGACTGAATTAATTATACCTACCAACCTTGTCTCTTTGAGTCCATTCATTATCCCCATACCTACCTTGTCTCCTTGAGTCCATTCATTATCTCCATGTTTTGAAAAAGAAATTTATTGTAAGCAGAGATTGGAGTCTTCCAGATTTATCTAGATTTCTGGATTTTTCATAGACCACTCTCGCACACCAGTTGACACCCTCTCCATGAATTGAAATTAAGCCAAATGAGCCACTATGTTCAGATAGGACTAGTGATTACTAGATTCTACTTTAGCCCTTCAAATTTTCTATACAGACCAAGGGAAGACTATTTTTGAAATTTTACAACTGGAATGACTGGCTCAATTACCGAGCATTCTAGTGGTAAATTTTCAAAAAGTCTTGCTCTGTTAATCAACATTTCTTAAGATCACAGCAGAGGCATTCATTGGCCACCATGACCATTAAAGGGTTGACAAATGAAATTGTTGCCATTGGGCTGGTCATTGTATTAACCCTGGTCAATTTCTACTAGCCTCTGGCTCATGTTAATTTTAACTCCTGCTCTCACAGATCACTTCCTCTGATGACATCCAGATTTTTCAAATCAATCCACTCCAGTCTCTGTGTAATGAAACTAATTCAAACAAATTTGGTATGTGATTATGGAGTGCAGAGGAGACTCCCCCAGGGATGGGATGGGTAAAGAGGTCAAAGTGGTGAGCATGGGGATTTGCTATAATGCGTCATCGACCAAGAAATCTAGTTATCACTCTATCGTGCCCAAGAAATATTTGACTAAATTATAATATTGTTTATATTTAATGTAAAAATAATTGTATCAAAAAAACACCATTGTGTACAGTCTACACTGGTCTGAAGTCAGTGGCACTAAGCAGCTCATCAAGGAACAATAGCATATTTACATGGACTTATTACCAGTTATTATTGAACTGTTTAATTGTTAAATAATCTGCTGGGCTTACTACAGAGAGCCAGCTACTAAGTCATTAATTGACCCATTGTGTTTGAAGAAACATACAACCAGCACAAGAGAGTATTAACCCTTTGAGCCTTACGGCATACATATATGTATTGCAATTTATGATGTCATACTTATTCTGCTGAACATTTGGGAAATGATTTGATTGAAGGTTGTTGCTGCCAGAGGCAGCAAACATTTTCTGTTAAATTATTTGAAGAATATTCAATAGTTGTTTTGTATGAACGTTATAAAAAGTAAATACAATTATTACAGCATTGGAATGAAAGGGTAAATCCTCATACTATGGATATATTTTAAATATAGAGATTTAACCATTATACTGCTGAACCCAGATATTAACAATTTATAATTCTAAAATGGAATCTGTATTGCTGGCAGACCAGTCTGCCTGCAATAATAATTATATTCAGTAAATTCAGCATTACAATGGTTAAGTAGCTACATGAGGTTTAAGCCTGATATTATTAAGGATTGTATTTAATTGAATATATTGCTGAAAATTCATGTTTTTACAAATTATTGAACAGACATGTTTGAATGGTGAAAGTTTGTTTGCCTGGAAACTAGTATGCTATATATGTGTGAAATTATTTTAAAAAGGAAGAGTTGAGAGCTAGGAGAGCATGTCAGTGAGTAAGTTTGTAAATGCAGAGAGTTATGTAGAATTTTGAATATATAAAGTGGCTATGTAAAGTTATTGAATTTGAATTTGAAAAACAAAGTACAAGTTAAGACTGCGTTGTTGTGGCTCTCTGGAATAATTATAGTCAACCTTCAGAATAGAGAAAATAACATCGGTCTATCCAGTAAATAGTCTAATAGACATTCATCAGTCTGTCCGTCTGTCACTCCATCCGACAGAACGTATAGTCACAGGCTCGCCCCCAGAGTCAACAACAATACAAACCCCGGTTACCTTAACTCACTTACCATCATTGTCGAAGACTTGATGCTTGATAAATAACATTATGAACAGGAGTAATCAGAGATTGTAAACCACCGCCGAGACCACCCTACCGTTTTTGTCATATCCAAATTTGTTAAATCTTTATGTATGATCACACAAAGTCTGGAAACCCTTGTTTAGGTTATGTTGGTTTGTTGTGTTAAAATTTTAAACGAATCGGATCAGTAGTTTTTTAGATGCAATACTGGATGCATGCACACACATAATACCCTCTTTCCCCTTAGGGCAAGGGTAATAATCCAGGAATGAATAGCAATAAAGATCAAAAGTACCTGCAATCTAAAGAAACAATCTGTTGAGCATATTTTCACAAATTTAATTGGAATCTATTGTTGTCCAAAACAACGCCAGTTTCCAATCAAATTGGACTCGATATATTCAACAAATCTACTATACATAGTCCAGTCTGATTACCTAAGATGAGATTCTCTCTCTCCCTCTCACTTCGAGTAAACTTTATTTGATATTTACACTGATAGCTTACAAATAATACAGTATTCAACCCTTTAATACGCAAGCTTTACCACTGGAACATGTTGTCACCTAATGCAGCAACATCTTCCAGTCCAATCGATCTCAAAATATTCAACAATTTAATCACCAGTCCTACTAAGTAATATGACACTCTTACATAGAAGAAACTGTATTTGACATACATGTAGTTTACAATGGCAGCTTATACAATAAGTGATTCGAATTAAAATGGTACAGTAGATTTACATCAAGCGCATCAGATTTAACCCTTACCACTCTTATGTCAATATTCTATCTTTTAATGTGCCAATAGCCTGGAAAACTGGTACTGTTCTACTTCTACTAATAGAAACTGGTGTACATTTTTTAACAACTTTAGTTTGGTAGATGATGTTGCTATCTACGACAGCAACATCTTCCACCAAATCTGTTGAGACAAGAACACCAGTTCTTTTAATTTAATTTGAAAATTTAAAATTTTGACAGAATGGTAGGGGTTAATAAAATAGTGCAGAAGATAGATAGAATTACAGAATCATCATTTTCATGAAATCTCAACCAGATAACTGTCCTATTCGCCATATGATCCTGAAGAAAAAAAGAGGAGAAACATTTACAAGATGAAAGAACAATAGAAAACGGAAATAAAACTGGAACAGTCAACAAAGGAAAGGTGATTTCAAAGAGCTAATATGTCTCATGACTCGCATTACTTTAATAATGCATGTTACGGGCCCGTATTGACCCAGTAGCAGCCCCGTAACATGCGGTATCATGATAGATGATTGAGGAACAGAAATTAGACCGTAGATGCACACCAATATCTCCCTAGAAGCTAAATGACGGGTGTGATATAATGGTATTAATGGGCAAGCTATGTAAGGATGCACACTTTAAATCTTGTAGGCGTCAGTGTAGCTATTCAGCTGTATGTAATATTTTACCGACGCAATTATAAATTAGGTTAGACATTCTCACTAAGCGATTCCGGCCATCAGGGAATCGAGTACTCGGTTAAATAAAGGAATCGGCACGCTATCGTTGACGATTTTACGCTAGGAATTTCATTCACAGAAAACTATTTATATTTTCCCGTAGAAATTTGTAAATAAACTGAATTGACCAATCAACAGTGGATTTATAAAATTCAGTCATCTGACGTAATGTAACGCTATGTTTGATTGGATAAAACGCCCATAATGCTTGTGTATTTAGCGATCGAAAACTGGTGCTCTTAAAGCCGTCTGGACGGCGCGTAGTTCTCTAGTTCAACTTATTGAAAACCGTCCAGACGGCTCGTAGGTTTATTTGTACGCTTTTTGCGCGCCGTCTAGACGGCTCGTAGGTTCCTTAGGGTTAAAGGCCCACATTGACTATAAAAGGCACCAGATGGCGCTGGTGTCACATCTATCAAAATCTAACCACCTTTCACATCTAGGTAGCATATTTTAAAAAATAAGGTATAAAACCATTACAGATTTCTTAGATATTTGCACAGTACATTCTTGGTATAGCACTGGTACTGTCATATCGAAGAAATTGTTGGAAAATATTCATTTAAATGAGAATTAGCTCAAATAAACATGAGAGCTGAATAAAATTTGAATTTAGTGGGCGGAGCTAAAGCTGTGACATCATATTGCGGGAAAATGTTCTCTGAATGATTTATAAGTGTAAACAGCTGATAGCAGCCACGTGTATTATCCTATATCATATGTGGAGAGAGAACATGCAGTAATAAATAAATAAACACATTATCTTGATAAGAAGTGGGGGTCTTATTGCCACCTATAACTGCAAATAAGGGTGGTGTAAGCTGTTAGGCAGCAACAGCCTTCAGCAACAGTGTTTGTAAACTGTATATTAGCCTTTCTAATACCGGCTTTGTAACAATTAATCTTTTGATATCCATGGGACAAGTGTTGCAGAAAACTGTTGCTGCATTTGACAGTAACAGATATCCCCATTCCCATTTTCAAAATAACCACATTAAGAATACTACATGCATCACTATCTAATAAAACTTTCTAATACCTCAATACAGAGCTAAATGTATTGCTAGATAAATTGGCTTAATTGTTTGACTGCTGAATTCCTGTAGGCTACATTTTCAACAGGGTTTAACTTTGGATATATGCTGAATATTTTGGAAACAATTTGACTAACATAGCCACCAACCACTTTCAATCAAGTTGTTTTCAAAATAGTCAGCAGTTATTGTCAGTTGAAATTATTGTCTGATGGCTTGCAGCAGTCAGCCAGTTAATGTTAAATTAATTAAATAAATCTTTTTGAAGGAGTATGTGAATATAGTACACATATGTATAGTGTTACTATGCAGAGGGTGGACTGTCCTACTCTATAGCAAACCAGTCATCTAGGTTTAATATAGGCTGTGTACAGCGGCCAGGTGCTGAGCTGTCAGATGGTAGGCTATTTTACGCATGCGCCATACGCGTCATCATAGAAGCTCTGCCTCAGAGGGTATTAATTTCATCTCAACCCAGGGAGTGAGAGTTGCGGCTTTAAGTAGACACACCCTGTGACATGATTGTTATTATTATACACGCTATTCTTACAAATTATCTGCAGAGTTAGGGGGTGGGCTTCTAAAACAGAGTTTTGCCATTTTGAAACTGCTAAGAACCCATTGGAGCTCATATGTCAAAGTTATGGGGTGGACTTCTATTAGAGCATAGGCTATAATTAAACGAAATACGTTACCTTCAGTTTTCCGTCTAGAAAAATCTTGATACATTCCTTTGTTTGCAATCAGCAACTGGCGTATTCTGTCCATGTATGTATACCGATGTGCCTAACCCATAATCTTACAATCTGCAGTAGCATAATAACGTCCTCTAAGCAGCATTGATGTAGTTAATATAGTTCATGATTAATCGTATGATCGCGATTATTTTTCTTAAATGATCGCGATTATGAAAAGTGAATAATCGTGCAACCCTAAGTGGCGGCCTTTTTTTACCGGTGGCCTTTATTACCCAAGATCATACCCACTCCACTGGCAGTAATCCTCCACTTGCAGCAGAGCTCCACTCGAGGCAGTGAGATAATTCATGTATTCCTGTCAATGCAAGGGAAACAACTCCGTACGGCATAATTTGTTCGCTACCGCCCACTGGGTTTTCCTCTCGCATAGTGCATCCCCTATAGCGACCACAGGTTTTGGCCTCGCCCATACTTTTGCCCCCCCCCCCCCCCTACCCCAGGTGAAGATATGTTCCTACACCCATGGTCATAGCCACTCTATGGCTATTTAACATTCACGATTACTAAATAATCACCACATAATTAGCGCAAATAATTGCAATATGCAATGCACGGATTTCAACCGGAAGTCAACAGCGATCAAATTACGCCATACGGAGTTGTTTCCCTTTGCCCTTGCATTGACAGGAATACATGAATTATTTTACTGCCTTGAGTGGAGCTCTGCCGCGAGTGGAGGATTGCCGCCAGTGGAGGAAAGTATGATATAGGTACGTGACAAAAAAAAAAAATCAAACTTGTAATGATCAAGATAAATTGGATACTGTTGGAAAGAGCATTAAAAGACCTTTTTAATGATACTTACATCATCCCCATAGGTTGATTATTAAGAAAGTTATGAATATTTATGTATCGCGAATTGGGGTATAATATTGTCTAACAATTATATAGTAATGATACCCCTTCTAAAATAAACAGCTAATCGTTTAGATGTGTATATTATGAATTATTACCTCTTGAAGACGCTGTTGGATTCTAGCGAAAACGTAACTATCCAACAGGAGGATTCCCACACAACTGTCACGTTTCCAACAGCTGCTGACATATCTATGGACGGTATTGGGAAGATTACGAAAACTGGTACATGCGGTTTATTTCTGCTATTTCGTTTTAACGCTTTCTCAGTTAGTGAAAAAAGATAAACACAGCCAATAACACCACATATTAGTGATATTAAAATGTTGCAGATATTGAAAGTATTTAACTGAGCTAACTAACCAACTTGCGATTCGCATTTTTAAGTTACTTCTTCTTGGTCTGTATATTCCTCCTGCTGTTCGAGAACCGTGCTGCTGGTCATCTGAATATCAAATCAAATCAAAAGAACAAGTGCAGAGACAAGAAAAATTAATGCATAGCCAGACGGTCAGAATATTGCGAATAGATAGTAACATGTTTTTAAATAATTGAGTTCAGATATATATCACCAGCGACAATCTTAAAAACGGTGATCCAGACATATTCAAATTCAAAGGTCAATGAGCTAATAGATCCTATATAAAGTTGCTTTCAAATCAATTTTGAAGAATGTCAATCCAATAGTTTTCGGGAAACGAGCTTTTCCTTGACACATACCTCCATAGTAAACCTATGGGAGCGATCTTTGAACTGCGTTTTCTCCTACGGTTTCATACTGATTCTCTTCAAACCTGCTCAGATCCTAGAACATTTCAGGAGATTAAATAATTTTCAATAATAATTCTAATATCTACCTTGGGGTCATGGCCATTCGCTGGACAAAATCATGAATTTTCATGCTTGTCATTTGTATAAGTTACCTCCATTTCATCATACAACTTCAAAGAGCATATCAGAAGATACAGTTATTTTATCCTTTAGGATCAATGTGACCTTTTAGTGGTCAATGCTATCACATTTCGAGAAATCGGCTTTTCCATGCCCAATGTAAACCTAAAGGAATTTCAACTATGGATCTTTGATCTGTGACTACACCTAGAATGTTTATCGTATCAACGCCAAACATGTTCAATGGTCATATAAGAAGAGAAGCTATAATATACCTTAATGACCAGACACCGCAGATTGACAGTTACTTCAGTAAATGTGTTCTAGTTACAACATATTTTTGTCTTTTTTGTCTCACACGACGATGATGAATAACACATGTTTTGGCGATGTGACACATGTAATGTGATATTCAAATATGTAGTTGAACAGAGCTGTATGGTCACCTATATACTATTATGTGTTGATTATGAAACAAAGGAGAAAGCTTGCTTTGTTTTAATTCTGATTTAAGTTATATTCAGAGATGTAATTGCCCTATGTAGGGCTGAATTCCATGTATTCAGTGTCAAAGAAATCAGACATGTAATCCGCTGAATAGTCTAAACTTAATTTCCTACAGCTATTGCCAAGTCACGAAATATCTCTTCAATAACAAATAATGTTGTAATTGACATTGAAATGGTTAAATGTTATGGAAAATGGATGAATTAGATACTTTGTTAAATTACTTATTTCTGGTTTCGTCTGCAGATTTGATGACAAATCTGTAGTAACATATCCAAGTCGTCACCATCTAAAGGAAATGTAAGGATTTGTGTCTGATAAGTGTATATATGCCAGCCAGGGGATATAGCACCTATGGCAATGACGTTGAGGAAGCTATGGAAGAACTGAATGAGATTGTTATCAAATTCAGTGTTCAACACCTTTCCAGAGTATCCACCTATGATCTGACATCATATTACATCATACTCAGCCAAGCAGCATATAGGATGATGTCATAATCATCACATCATAAATGAGACTATTAGGCCCATCTTTAACTCTTAATAGTCTGATACGTTGTACGAATTGTATGTCTCTACTATTTAATAAACATGCTGCTGAATATTTTGAAACTAATTTCACTGGGTGTTGCTGCTGCCATAGGCAGCAACAGCACCTAGTCAAATTAGTTTCGAAATATTTAACAGCTTACCTGTATAGTTTTCTTGAAATTGATAGTCAGAGAGTTCAGAGATTGATTGATAACAACATGAGCGAGGTGTGAGTGGAGCTTAGCTAGAGATGGGCGTGGCATAGCTAAAACTGGAAAAGTCCATTGTAATAGGACATTTTAATGCATCTCTATACAGGACACCACCTGAAGGAATGAATACCAAATTATGCAAATTCTTTGAAGACTAGCATGTACCCATCACCTGATTATCCAAGGAAAGCACCTTCCACCTTGAGAACGGCGTGCACAAGCCACAGATTGACTTTTTTCTATGGCAGTAGGCTGAACCAAAGAGTTGATGGGATGTCTATTATTGACCCAGAACCATTGAATGTGTATGACCATGTACCTATCTGCCTATTAGTGTGTTCTGAGACTGGCGATGCCATGAGGAAATCAAGTACAGTGCAGGTGGAAAATAAAAAATCGAGATATCCAAAAGGACGGAGACCATTTGGAAATGTGAAATGGGATAAACTAGATAAGCAGAAGTGCCAAGACTTCATCCAAAGTTCTCTACAACACCACCCATTCGATGATAGTCGGTACATAGATGAAGTTACTGCTATCCAGCATTTTGTAACTATTCTACATAATGCTGTCTTGCACAGTGGAGGGCAGAGGAGTGTCAAGCAAAAGAGAAAAGGTTGTTTCCAGCCATGGACACTTGAAGGACCTGAAGTACCTGAAACTGTCTGTTCTTCCAAAGAGGCACATATGCTGGCGCTCAAACGCAGCAGTTCGGGAGACCCTTCTAATCCTGTGTGCCCTAGTCGGGCCACACCAAGGAAAGATTATGGTGAATCCAATGACCTGTGAAGGCAATCAGTAGATCCGAGCATTATCAACAAATCAGGACTGCTGACAGTAATGACAAAACACCAGTCTATAAACTGATCGATTGGAGGCAAATGCATGTGAGGAGTGTAGACTGGTGAGCTTGAGGTGGTTGGGGTGGTATTAGTAGAGCCAGAAGAGATCAGTGATGGCTGGCAACGGCACTTTCAGTATTTGGTAGAAGCGAAGGACTCTCCTGAATTAGATGAGGGGTACTGATAACTTGTTTGCTTGGAAAACTTTGTGATCCAGCAGCTTTTTAAAGAAAATTAACCCCAAAAGCCACTCCTGACAATGTTAAAATAGGAGTTAGCACACTGAATAAAGGGAAAGATATGGGTGCGCTGGGGATATGATGGCGGAGCATTTACAGAAGGATGGAGAGTCAGTTATACCTTTTCTCACAGACTTGCTAGATAGTATTTTCCAAAGTAACCACATTTCAGACAGAAGGTCATGTAACACAAGTGCTGAAGAATGGGAAGTCGCCAGTCCATCCAAGCAATCATAGAGGCGTTACAATCGCGTCTGTCATTGAGAAACTCATTGAGAAACTCATTGATAAAATCTGGCTAACTAGAGCTAAAGACAAACTTGACTAGCATCAGACCAGGTTCCAGAGAGCCTTTTAGAGCAGGTAACTCAAGTACTAATACAGCACGGATGATGACCGAAGCTGTGATGAAGACAAAGGAACTTAAGAAGCTCCTAGAAGGATGGTGAGAAAGCCTTTGATGTTGTCTGCTGCACAGGATGTATAACCTCGGATTACCAGGTGATTTATGGAAACTGCTGGGAGAAATTTACCCCAATCCGACATCCTGGATAAAGTGGTTTGGCTATTTATCCGAACCCATAGAAATTCCACAGGGTGTGAGTCAAGGAGGAATAATTTCAACCCACTGCTACCTTCAATATTACCAACACTTGGTTGCTTTAGATCAAATCTATTAACATTGGTACGAGGATAGGTGGAGTGAAACCTTCAGCTCCCGCATGAAGCTCCTTTTATCAGACATACCCTTGAGTGCATGCACACAAGAGGCCCAAGGTGTCTGTAATGCTCACCTGGACCATAGGCATTTCAACTAAAATGTTCATTAACAATAAGTGGAACACTAATGAGTTGAGCAGACTTGTAACCAGAAAACAGAGGCCATGTTTCTTTATGTATCAACTTTTCTTGAACAAACTTTAATGGCCCTTAGTCATCAATATCATCTCCCACACTTCGGCCCGATCACCAGCATTTCAGGGGAAGTCGTTTTTTCGAAAACTAGGTCATCCAAGATGGACGCCAAATGATTCGGCCAATCAAGTTCACAAGTGAACAAATTTGGTTCAGCGCTTGCCCTAGATGATATTTCATGAGTTCTGAATCGAACCCTCAAATGGTTTCGGAGAAGATTTTTGAAGAAATTTCTAAAAATCGGCCAAAATCCAAGATGGCCACTGGCTGAATTGGCCGATCAGCTTTATGTGAACAAACTTGAATCTCTATGCCCTCAGGAGGTTTCCTGCCAAATATAATTGAAATTGTCCCAGCAGTTATCGAGAAGACATTTTAAATTTCCCATTACTTTAGTGTGGGAGCTTTTGGAAGACAAATGCTCCAAGATTGCCGCCAAACCATTTATCCGACCGTTTCGAAAATTGCAAATCTGGGATCAGAATACTCAAAAACACATATAAAACCAATTTCGTCCTCAAAATCCATCAAATAAAAATATCCAATATTGCCGCAAAATACGCTATATTTTGATTGGCCCAGGGTGGTCATGTTTTTTGGCAGTTAAACTTCCCTTGAACAAACTTGGGCTCTTTGTTCCTAATCATATCTGCCAAATTTTAACCCGATCCGTTCAGTGGTTCTGGAGAAGTCGTTTTCACTAAAACTAGGTCAACCAAGATGGCCGCCGAATCATTTGACCAATCAAGTTCCCTTGAACAAACTTGGTTCAGCTCTCACCCTGGATCATATTTCATGGGGTTTGAATCAATCCCTCAAGCGGTTTCGGAGAATTTTCAAAAATAGCATTTTCTTGGCCTGGAAAAAATGGAAGTTCCTCAAGGCCGCTGCAGAGGCCGGCCTGCCATGAAGGATTAAATGTATATAATATTCTAATCTTTCGTATTATTATTTTGCAGTTGATGATAATACATGAATCCACATAGAATAGTTCGCAAATTGTGACACCAGGCAAATCCTCAACACGGTAATATATAGTACACAAACCACTATGTGTTATCTGTTGTCTGTCTGCTTTGGTAAGTGGTGTTGTACATACTGTTACATTGTATGTGCTAAATGTAGTCCAAATGTATATTTGTGAGTCCTACCGATTACCTAAGTACGTGAAGTAACAATAATGTTTATATGTCTGAAACCGTTACCCAACACCTTCACCGATGGATTCCCCATATATCTCATTTTCAATGTCACCACTTTGGAAAACTGTTGAATATTTTCGGATAAATTTGTCTCGAAGCCATTGCTGTCTTAGGCAGCAATGGTTCCCAATCAGGTTGATTTCAAAAGACACAACAGTATACGTTCGATATCACAAAGATTCTACCTTTTCTGAAACTTCTCAATGAAAGGGTTAGGCTGTTCTAGCTTCAATGACTTAAATGATTGTTAGCTGAATATCCATAAATGTAGTAATGCTCCCAATGCCTATACGCTTGTGTAACCGGTGATTTGAATACTCATCACTCTCCTAAGATACATGTCACCTGGTCTTACCTTCGCTCATATCTGCCAATGGCCTAACTGGCATAACTTATGGTTATATAAATGCTCACCGCTACCCATATATGTCACCTCGCTTTACTTGTGATCTATCAAACTCCAACAATAGATCTTCTCTTACTGTCAGGCAATATCATAACTATGTCCATCTAATCATATAACCTCATTTTATTAGATAAACACTATCTCGCCATCACAGTAGCCAGCAATAGCCTTTAGCCATCCCATTTTGCTGTCCATGCCTGTCCGGTTCCCACGCTTATCTTGCAACAAACCTGTCAAATCTAATCAGCGTGCAATTATATGTGACTGTTGTGGTGATTGGGTGCATTTAAGATTCTCCCAAGGGCTAACTGTCACAGATTATGAAGAGTTCTGGTGAGCTATAGTTGTGTTTTCAATGTAACTAAACTAATTTTCCTTTCAATCACTATGCAAACGATACTGAATTTCTGCTTAATATCCTAGGTGTCAAATATAACTACAGTACATATATAAATGTAAACATACTTGTAAACCCATTCAAGCTAAATACGTCTAACCAGGGCAATAAATACACAAATTTCTATGAAACAGATATTGATGATGAAGGTATGAATTTTCCACTTTGTGACTATATGCTTCAGAAAGAATTTAATGATAATATTATCAAGAGTACTGACACTATCGCCTTCTCAACGACTCATATTAACATTAGATAGCTGCTAAAATGATGATAAATTTAATAACTCTATGGATTCTCGCTCCCATGAATTTAGCGTTTAGCATTTACCGAGACATGGTTGAAACCTGACTCACCACTGGACTTAATTAATATGCAAACTTACAAAATTCATTGAAAAACACAGGCCAACTAAAAAAGGTGGCGGTGTAGGCATCTACATAAAGGACAGTTTACACTATAATTTGAGAGATGGCCTGTCAATGAATGAAGAATTTATTGTAACTCTTTTTTATTGAAATTTCCAATGAAAAAAACCAAAAAAAACTTCTCGGTGTCACATACAGACCTCCTGGAAGTGACAATGACAAATTTATGAAATCATTCGAAAAATCTTTAAATACCATACAAAATGAAAAGAAACCCGCTTATATGTTAGGTGACGTTAATATTGATTTGCTAAAACAACATAGTTTCTACATTCAAGGCCTATTAAATTTACTTAAAATATCTGGCTTTTATCCATTTATAACGAAACCAACAACAATTACAGAATTCTCGGCTACTGTTATTGACAACATCATCTCAAATAATGCTGTAAGTGCCAAGAATCAATCAGGTATTTTTGTTGCAGATATTTCAGACCCTTACCTATATTCCACATAGAAAAAGAAAACAAAAAAGGAAAACCACTTGTAAAAGAAGTAGTAAATTGTAGGGCCTTCAAAAAGGAAAATATATAGAAATATTCAAAAACAATATGGCTAACATAAACAGGAACCAGGTAATTGAATCATAGTCATGTGAAGATGCCTACAACACCTTCCACACTATATGCTCTAACATCTATGAATCTCCCTTTCCACTTAAAAATATTAAGAAATTAAAAAAAAATCCTACTAAACCCTGGACTACAAGAGGATTGATAGCTGCCTGTCACAAGAAAAACAAGTTTTATCTGAATTTTATTAAATTTCTGACAAAGTATAATAACTCACAGTTCAACAAATATAGAAACAGGCTAAATCAGATAATTAGGACAGCAAAAATAAATTATTTAAAAAAATAAATTTGATGAACAAAAAGATAATATAAAGGAAACATGGAAACTGATTAAATCATTACTAAATAAGAAAAAAAGCAATACTGAAGCATCACAGTTTATTTATAATAATACAGTCATTAACGACAAAAATGAAATAGCAGACAAATTTAATGAGTATTTTACTAACATTGGTCCTAATTTATCACAAAAAGTTCAAGCCAGCTCGAACATACATGTAAAGGACTTTCTAACAGGTAGCTAGCAACACTCTATTTTCTTAAATCCAACAGATACTCACGAAATCTACAAAATACTAATGCAAATTAACACAGCTAAAAGTACTGGAATCGATAATTCCAAATGGAAATTTTATAAACACTGTGTAACAGAAATACTAACACCATTGGACCACATCTGTAATCTCTAATTTACACAGAGAGTATTTCCATCAAGGTTAAAGGTTGCATGTGTGCCACACATATACAAAGCTAAAGATGCATCTGACGTTACTAATTATCGGCCAGTCTCGGTACTTCCACTTTTTTCAAAACTCCTAGAAAAGCTGTATTTTAGTAGAATTACTAAATATCTAAACAAATAATATATATCCTTATCAATATGGTTTCAGAGAAAAACACTCTACTATGCTTGCCATTGTGGATATGATATGAAAAATTATCAATCTCCCTTGAGAATAATGAACATACGCTAGGTGTATTCTTGGATCATTCCAAAGCCTTCGATACAATTGATCATTACTGCAAAAGCTTGCATACTATGAAATAAGAGGTACTGCATTGAACTGGATACAGAGTTACCTGTCAAACAGGGAACGGTGTGTACAATCTAATGGGGCTATCTCTAAATACAAAAATATAGTTTGTGATGTTCCCCAAGGTTCAGTTCTTGGGCCCCTGCTGTTTCTCCTATATATGAATGACATACACAAAGTCTGCAAACATCTCTCACTAATACATTTTGCAGACGATACAAATGCTTTCTGCAGCCACGAGGATATAGAAATTCTATACAAAATGTCTATAATGAAATGGCGAAATTAATAGACTGGTTTAAAGTAAACAAATTGTCCTTAAATGTATCAAAAACTAATTATATACTATTCACAAAATCTAAGAAACTAAAAGAAATAGCTCTCCCAAATCTCTACATCGACAACCAGATAATTCAAGAAGGACAATATACTAAGTTTTTAGGAGTCTATCTGGACAAAAATTTAACATGGGAGAAGCATATTGAAATTATTAATACCAGGGTAGCAAAAAGCATTGACATCATTCTACGGCCAAATTGGCCAATTGGCTTCCTTTGATCAAACTTGGATCCCTATGCCCTAAGGACACTTCCTTAGCAGTGGTTCATGAGAAGAAGTCGTTTAAAGGGAAAGTTGACGGATGGATGACGGACGAGCCTGGTGGGCTAATAATGTTCAAAGCAGCCAAGCACTACACTTCTAAAGAGGAGTTCCTCCATAAAACAAGCAAATGGGTCAGTATGGCATAACACAGAAAAGGAGGGGAAGCACCCACATTCTCGCTTGGCGAGCAGGCTGTCCCGACTAAAAGGAAAATGATGTATCTCTGTATATTAAGGCAAACTGATGGCAAAGTCGACATAGAACCATGTGTCAGTAATGCATGTAAAGCATGCTACACACTAATGGGCTCAGGTCTGCATGGCAAGAGACATCTAAATTCTATCGTCATCTATAAGATCTGGACCCTATGCATATGTCCAAGACTGACTTGCGGTCCAGAGGCATGCTGTCTGAGTGCTACCCACATTAATACATTGGGGATAGTGCAGCGGAAGAAACTCAAACAAGTGCAGTCACTGCCATATAGATGTGGGAATGTTGCTGTCTACACCATGTTAGGAGCAGAGCCAGTGGAGTCAATGATTGCGAGAAAGATCATGTCATTCTCTGGGAATATATGCAGAAATCATGCTACTATAGAGTATCAGCTGACTCTTCAACAAGTTGCTACGAAGAAACTGGTGACACAAAGTTGATTTGCACAGCTTAGGAGAGTACTATATAAGTATAACCTCCCATCCACATGGAATTTACTGGAAGGGCCCTCTCAAAGCTGAGGTGAAAAAAATCCAGTGAAGGAGACAATGACAGATTTTTGGGCAAAGAAATACTTCTCCGAGATGCAGGACAAAACATCCTTGAAATACCCAAACCTGTTAGCGATCAAGATTGGTACCATTCACCACGTGTGATAAAATGTATGCGATGACCCTAGAGATGTCGAGAAAGCAGTGGTCAATGCGAAAATACTAATAGGATGCTAAACCCTGCAGGACAACTGTGCAAGATTGAACCAGTTTAGTATTGATCCTACATGCCTGCTGCATGGAGTAGAAGCGGAGGATCGGTGCCATTTCGTTTCCAGCCACAGCTTCTACTCTAACATTTACATCTAAGATGAAGTTGATCTTACAGGCACAATTTGGACCGGAGGGTACATGATCATTAGCTACAGATCTCAAGACTCTTACACAGCTGACAATAGATGTTTCTTTCTTCCTAATCGGGGATGCTAAACTTCCTGCAGTGGCAAAAGTGGAGAATACAGCAAAGACTTCTTATACAGTCTACACATCTGGAGATTCCAGCAAATGAGTTTGAGGGCATAAGATCACATAGTTGTCTCTCTCGGCTAGAGCTGGGTGGTCTGATGGTAGTACCGCGAGGACCGCGGTATACCGTGAACCGATACCGTGACCATTGACATTTCCAAATACCATGAATACCATCCATAATGTTTGAGCAATATTTGAGAAATCGATCCATAAAATCTGACTTGACCAAGGGTAAATAGGTGCTAATAGTGCCAAAAATATAGGCATCCCTAACTATTAGCCGAGTCGAGGTGAAAGCGTCGTTGTAAAACAAACATCAAGACGTCAATTACAAAATAATGACAGGCAGAATTGTATGTCAAACGTACGTCTTGAAAGTCTCACGGTAAAATTGCTTTATTTAAAACATCTAAACTCATTCTCTGGCTGTCCGCCGGTAGTAATTACACTATAATATATTCCCTATTCCCGTTTTTATTATTTGTAATTTATTACTCCAAGCATTTTGTCACCGAACAAACACGCTAGAATAACAAAATAACATACAAACCGTGTGCTATTCAAACACAACAGCAACCTCGCAAAGACGTATCTGTTTGGTTGTTCATGAACTAGACTGTGGGAAAATACATTACTATGTTGAATTTATCAATGAAAATTTGCTAAAACGTAGTATTTGTTCGCGCCATTTTGATCATGTGCTAATTTATTAACAACGAGCAGCTTTGAAGTCGTTAGTTTTTATTTTTCTGGCTTGTTTTAAGAAATTTCTTTAAGGATTAAATCCAGTTTAAGTAATGACAACTAAAAATTATAGTGTTTTAGTTTTTGTAATTCATTTTTCAACTGGCTACCCGTCGGAAGTACACGCATTGTTCATGTGAAGCATGGTGAGTAACGAGTCTGCACATCGGGTACGCGGTAATTATCAGAAGCTTTGGAATTGGCTATATTCAATGTCGTGTTATATGCATGTGTATAGGCCTGTTTTCGCGAGTAACTGAATATACGACTCCAACAGAAATAAAAGAGTGCAACACTGACCTTGTCTAAATACTCACGGATTTTGTCTGGACTCTGTTTATCAACGCGCTTGACTGCCAAAATAAAATTTACCGTTTGCTGGTCACACGCATTAATAGCAAGAACAATCCAGATTGAAAATAGCACGCTCCAATGTCTCAAACAACGGGTTATAGTTAGCGAGTCGACCACACACTCTGACCGATATTCCCGTGAATGATATTATGTCAATAAAAATAGTGACCGAATAAAGTCGTGAAACTAGACAGTTGCAACAGCCATAATGTTTTTCACCGTTGATTGTAGATGGAAATGAAAATGAAATGAAAAAAATTTGTGTAATTTCGTGGCATGACTCAACCTCAGATGACGGTATACCATGGTACCGTGGTACCACGGTATATTTTCATGGTACCGATACCATCATGTAAATGTCAATACCGCCCAGCTCTACTCTCGGCTAACTAATGCACTAGTCGGCACCTGTAGACATGATGAACTGTTTTCACTGTGTAATAACATCGGTGTACTAATATTGTGCTTGCTGCTCGTAAATCGTTCTTTCCACATATTCTGAGATTCAATCTACCGTTTTATCTCTGATAGTTCTACCTAGAAAGATTCATATGGAGGAAATCGACGTATCCTGAAAACTACATCATTCACCGCATTTCTGGGTGCAGTTAATGGAAAAGCAAATTTACCACACCTGAACTGAACAAAACTTAACATGGGCACATGTAAAGATCCAACATTGAGTCGAGGAATCTTGAATGCCTTTAAGAGAACTGCCAAATTTAATAAATGAGCATGCCTTTTCTGTCAGTACATTTACCAGCAGAACATGTGAAAAGACTTCGGTTTGATGAACAAATGCCTCCGGTTGCGCAATCTCTGATATAAAACTACCACAAGGTGATGTATCCTGTGAAATGAATCAGAAAACCTTCTGGGCCATTCACAAACGTAGTAGTAAACATTGAATCATATAAGGCATGTAATACTTTGCAAACATGTGCAACTGACACAAAAGATCAATTTTTTGCAACGCAAAAATCGGGATTGGACCTCATAGCACATAAAGCAAAGTGTTATCGTAATTGTTGGGCATCACATGTTTCTCCAACTAATGTACGTTCACACATGGTTGTTTCGGCAACATTCCCAGATGTGTACCAAGCAGCATTTAACACCATTCTAAAGGAGGTTGACTTAGAACATGCTAACGTGTACGATACAGTGACAATCTGTAATAGATACAACTGTTGGTTGCAGGATTACGGCAAGCAGACTGAATCATACCATATGGCGAACCTGAAAGCAAGTCCTTGGCAAAAGTGTGGCGAGATGGTAGCTTTTGCTCAGCCTAGAGAAGATCTAAGTCAACTTTAGTTTTCAAGACTATTTCACTTGGTACAGCCGTAGAAGCGGTAACTACATTACAATGTTAATCAAGTGGTTATGCAAAAGTGTGCATGACACGACTGGTATAACTTTGCATAAATAGCTGACACATGTGTCATTATTTCTTAAAATACACACTAATTCGCATGAAACCTTCTCTGTCAATAACAAAAACAGCTTTTGTTCAATATCTGACAGCCCGCCACCAACAAGCTGATCAATTCCCAACTCAAAATGTATCATCTGTATGGGATGTAATCACGCTAATTTATTTGCCGAGAAGGTTCTTATAAGATGACATTTATCTCCTTTGCGCCATTAGTTTCAATGATAATCAGCGAAATTTGTGGGATTTTACAGCCAGCTCCTCAATAATAAATTTGGAGCATATCAGTCATTTAAATATAAATTAAACTTACACGAGCGTATTCTGGAGGAAATTTGGGCGACACTGCTTTCGATATCTGCCTTGTTTACTACTGATTCATATGCAGGGCTATGCTAGCCAGGACTGGAGTGACATAGATACATTTGGCTTATCGATTTCCGGAATTGAAAAGTTGAAATCAGATTTCCCGGTTAGCACATTTTCAAATTTACATTTCTGGCGTATTTTGATTTTGATTCAACTATATTGTATAAAATGGCTATTAAAATTGTAATTGCATACAGACTTTAGTGTTCCTTATGATGATGCCAGATGCATTGATATTCAGATTGCTCAGGACCAACTAAGTCTCCAACAGGACGGCATGATAATACCACCGGACATATATCCTAATATATTTGTTCATTGTGCAGCAGATAATATCGACTTTCAAGAAGAACCACATCATGGATGCTACCCACGCCACTAATAATGTAGCGTATCAAAGATCCAGCCTTCCATCAACTGCACCATCACTGAACAGGGAATTTGAATCGGCAAACTTTGTTGTGAAAGAAACATCCACGTCTTTCAACCAGGTATCACGTGCTTTAGCCCTGAGCATCTCAACAAATCTACAAAACTAATGGGAGGTTTAGTGGTCATCACTTTCAATCCATCGGCATGTGATTGATGGTTTCCCACGAGTGAATGACGTAAACATGCTGCCGATGCTCATCTGAGGCTTGGCTTATCCAAATAAGGAAATCAGGAACAGCACAAAGAACAACACAAAACCAGAATAAAGACGATGAATCAGACATTGCTAAAAGCGTTGCACAAATTAAGTCGCTTAGTAATCATTTCACAAATGATAATGGTGAACCTGTTAGCCTCGCAATGTGAATTGGAGCACCACCAGATGTACAGACTGAGCTGCTGACAGCAAAAGATCACGGAAGGGAATTATTGGATGATTTTGCTGAACAGCGACTCAAGAATCCGCACCTGAGCATCCATGAAAGATTGCCAAGGAACAGGAGCAAAACATTTGCACCATTAAGAAAAGTGGTCATAATGGATGACAAGAAAGGAAAGTCAATTACAACAAAAGCACCCCGGGATTTATTTGGACGTATGCTTGTAGCAGTCTAAACTCGGCAAGTTAAGCTCAGTGATTCTTTACTTATAAGCTGTCTGCAGTTCCATGGACATTGGCTGATGTCCGTGGGTAATTGGTCAATGGGGGCCGAATCAAAATTATCCCATCTACTAGAAGAATATATAATATGTTGGAGAACCATACCGTCAGGAACTTCCTCAGCTGGCGGATTGGTGATGCTGCTTTGTATACGATGCACGGGTAGTGGTTCAAACCATTGGTGTATCTCCAGCAGTATCTCCTGCAATTTGGTGACAAGTTCACAAATGCAATCCTCAGTATTCGTGAAGAAACTATTGTGGCCATCAGTACTTGATCAAGTCTAATTTGTGAACTCATTAAAGCAGAAAAAACGACCACAAAGTTCAACTTCAGACACAATGGACCTTTCCAATTTTAGCTATGCCTGGCCCGTCTCTAGCTAAGCTCCACCCACACCTCTCTCGTCATGGAATCGATCGATCTCTGAACTACCTGACTATCAATTACCAGAAAACTATACAGGCAAGTTGTTACATATTTTGAAACTAATTTGACTGGGTGATGTTACTGTATATGGCAGAAACAGCGCCCAGTCAAATTGGTTTCAAACTATTCAACAGCTTGTTTATTAAATAGTAGAGACATACAATTCGTACAACGTGTCAGACTATTAAGAGTTAAAGACAGGCCTAATAGAATCATTTATGACGTAATGATTATGACGTCATCCTACAGGCGGCATAGCTGATTATGACATCATATGACGTTAGATCATCGATGGATGTTATGGATAGGTGAATCAGGGTTACCACAGCGGATCATGATGTTTCACATCCATTTGCTACACATGAAGAGGCATGCACCAAGAGCATTCGGTATGCTATGAGTGCAGCACATAAATGATGCCGGGGTGGGTGGTGGGGTGGGGGTGGGGGTATTGCCACCAGGTCTCATGATACATATGTCTAGGTGTTGGCTATACAGAATACATCTTGTTTGTCTTATGAAGTGGGGGTGTATCGGCAGGAACTACAAGCAAGCCTAGATTCATCCCAATACACGCAGTTGTGGATACCCTTGGACAACTATACTGCTAAAGCCTACCAGCATTCATGCAATGGGCCGTTCCATTTTAGCTATGCCCCGTCCATCACTGTTGGGATTGATCGTCCCCGAATGCCCTAGCTATCAATTTCCTGAAAACTATACTGGGAAGCTGTTGAATATTTTGTAACTAATTTGACTGGTTGTTGTTGCTGCCCATGGCAACAACAGCGCCCTGTCAAATTAGTTTCAAAATATTCAACAGAATATTTATTAAATGGTAAAGGCATACAATTTTTACAACAACGCATAGACCGTCTTCAAATATGGGTTCGTGACGTACTTATTGACATCATTCATGACGTCATCCATTATGATGTCATTCTACACATCACGTAGATATTTATGACGTCATATGATGAGCGCATTCTCTGGAAAGTTGAATTTCTGGATCTGACGCAACGAGGGCACTATGTGGACATGGGAAAGCAATGGTATGGAAGGTATATGCACGAAATGACAGTCCACCAGAAGGCCGACATGATTTAGGAATATTTCCAATGAGCCAGAATACTAATGATTCAGTAAAACAGTTCATAATCCAATTGAATAACAAGAATTCTTCCATGAATGTGAATGAGTTACACTACCACATGTTTCCATAGAAACAAACGAGCACTGAACACCTGCCACACACAACGGATTACCGCCTCCTCAGGGCTAACGTCCAAGTTGTTATGTGGCAGTATGGACATATAGCTAAACCAGTCTTACCATCACCTGTTGGCAATGGATCGAGAAGAGTTAATGGTAAACTGAAGCCTGAAGTTAAAAGCCAGGATTCAGCACCTGGGGCATGTACTGGGCTGGTATGTGTATCATCGAAATGCCAGCGATTTGTTGACAAAAAGATGTGTTCCGGTGACCCCATCACCTAAATCTTAGACCTTTTAACTAAAATTCTTTCTAGCCACTTATGATATCAATGTATGTGCCAAATTTGGTGATTCTACCCACTCGCGTTCCTGATTAAGGACAAAAAATATGTATTTCGGGATGCACTTAGTGACCCCGTGAACTAGATATTTGAACTTTTAACCTGAAACAAAATCGCAATATAATCGCAGTATGTTTGATGATTCTCCCAAATTCAAATATCCAAAACAGGTGACAACTGGTGTTAAAACTCTGTCAGGGGTCGATCATAGAGTGAAGAATCGGTTGCTCTCTCCTTCACGGTCACTGGGAAATGCCGTGTTCTTTCACATCAGGTGTTCTAGTACACATATATACAGACCACACCCCAACACTCCCTCCCCAAACACTACCTTTGGCAAACAGTACAGGTTAAAGGGATGCTAATGTTGTATTGTACCGATATATTAGGATTCCATATCATCTATATTCTGTCACTATTCCATTATCTGTATCACAATTATCTGCTTTGTAATATCGTGTAAATGTTGAACCGTGATCGCCATAATTTTGTTGAATAATGCCTATGGCAGCAACAACTTCCAGTCAAATTAGTTTCAAAATATTCAACAGCTTACCGATTGTTTTTATACCACATTGCCAAACTATAGTTGGCACTTCTATGGTTGAAAAGTAAATCATAACAGCCATCATATGCTGTAGAAATGTATCAACATTTAGCTACTAAAGCCTGAATGTCTTTCGTCGTCAGTATGGTAAAAAGCTAAATGCCAGTACTACTACTACTACTACTACTACTACTACTACTACTACTACTACTACTACTACTACTACTACTACTACTACTACTACCACTACCACTACTACTACTTTTTTGTATGTTTTCTTTGTTGAAAATCCGATGCTAACGCAGTCGGATACACTTTCCGGAGGAACTCCTTTAAAAAGGCTTGCAAACCCCCATAAAAAATCGGGTGAAATAGCAGGCTTTATTAATAGAATAACAATACAAACCTAACATGTCAAAACAGTGCAAGCTAAAATACTCTATTATCATATACCACAACCGTGGCATAACTACATAGAAAACATAATTAATAAAGAGCTGATAACATAACATAATTCAACAAAGACATTGCTATTTGCACACCGTGTAGTAGTGGGCCCAAATGGCGAGCATAGCTAACCAACAAGTGGTAAAGCCACTCATCAATAATTAGCAGTAAGCTACTGCTAATCATTGATGCCATTGAGCCGCTTCATGACTGGCAGGCTAAGTAGATCATATGTAGTTTAACGTAGCACACCGTATAGTAGTAGGGCCAAATGGCGAGTGCAGTTCGCCAACAAGAGGCGAGGTGACTCGTCAATAAGTAACAAAAAGTCACTCATTGACGCCAGTTAGCCGATTATTAAATACCCAACGGACGTAGTAGCCTTTATATAATATAATGCACAAAGCAAACGTATACAAACTATGACTACTTAGATGGCGCTTTGGGTTCACATTCTAAATTTACTTCATTGTAAGTTTTTGCAAATTACCCTGGAACAAATACACCTACAGTAAATATTTACAACCGGAAGCTAATTGTAAGATATCACACTCTGTTAACTTGAAAATCGGATCACCTCCAGAATATTGACATAATGCTCATTTGATATTTAAATATTCTGATCCCAAGGCTAGGATATTCGTCAAGATTAGAGTCTCCTAAGGCATTACAATTTTAAAATAAAGGCAATTAAATTAAATTAAAATAGCATTTATCAATATACAGCAAGCAGCGAGTGTGCTAGCTTATACAAGTTCCGCTTCTGATATTTTTAGATATCCGTATTCAATTGATACTAGGCCAGTTTTGCACCATACGTCTTTAAATCTACTTTCTCTCCCATGTTCTACTAGCCCGTAAAGTTCACAATGAATGCAGTTTATCAACAATGATCGAAATATAGCTTGTATGGCTCTCTGATGGTTGTTGCCGGTTTTATCTCTGCCCTCTGAATACCGATGCTTCCAGATGGCCCACACTCCTACAGATAACAGGGTTATTAACAATTCCTTCTCCTTGCTATTAATGATTCGTCCGATAGTTGAGCAATCTTTGAACAAAATTGTTTCACCCAAAAGCCTGTAGTTATGCGACACTGAGTACATAGATGGTCTATCGTTTCCTCCTCAGTATTACATAATAAGCACCGGTCTGTACTTGATATTTTACACATATAAGTAAGATGGCCGACCCATAGCCTTCGATGGAGTAATCGCCATGCCAGGTCCCATGCATTTCCTGGTAGACAAGGTAGATGTATTGCTTTCCAGGCATTTTTCCAGTTCTTTGGCGTGCATCCTAAATTGTTCCAATGCCTAACCACAATAGGAGTCTGTCTCCGACTTTGCATTGGAATTCTATACCAGTCTCTAGATGCCATGTTGTATTTTATATGTTCTGACATAAATACTAATGTTGGTTGCAACATATCAATGTTGCCACGTGCTTTCGGTAATTTGAACCATACAGCAGGTATTGCATTCTTTATTCTAACAAATAAGCGCTGAGCATCAATATGTCTCATTGATGTTATTCTTGCTACATCTTGCATCGCAATCCATTTACGAGATTTCGGATTTACCAAGTCACGTAAATACTGATTACAATTTTTGGCCATAGAGGGCAAATAAAATACATCATCATTATCACGAATCAACTCGTTGCCCCAAAGACGTTGCTCTAAGGCATCTTCCCAACAATTGGGTTGTGGCATTGATCGTGTAAATATTTTTAAGGGTTCGAGCTGTTCTTTATATACATTTGGAATCTTTTGATGATTAGGTGGCAGTTTATTGCACATAATTAAACATTCTACTGGAAATGGGTCAACGTACCTTTGGAGAAGTGCCCTTGAAACACTTGACTAAGATGAGTTTGAAGTAAGTAACTTATTCAAGAATTTCAATTTTAAAGAAGCACACTTTGCTGAAACATTAACCAAATCCAGGCCTCCGGCATGCTTTTCATTGGTGAGGATTGACTGTGATACTAAATGGGCTTCGTCCTCCCATAAGAAGGACAAAAGTAACGTGTTGATCTTTGACTCTACTGATTTGGGAATATGAACTACAGAAACGGTATACCACAGTCCAGATAAAATTAAATTATTAAGGACAAATGTCCTGCCAAAGACAATTAGGCGACGCCGTTTCCAATTTAGTAATGCACACGTTAGCTTGGATATCCTTTCTTCCCAGTTTAGTAATACATTTTGTTCTCTACTAAAGTAAATACCCAAAATTTTTATGACATCATTTGAGCAATTAATATCCATCACATTATCAGTTCTGCCCTTCCAATCGCCCAAAAACAATCCCTTAGATTTATCTTTATTGACTTTAAGTCCTGATGCCTTTTGAAAATCTGTTAATACTCCATTTAAAATTCTAAAATCCGTATTTTTACCCGCAAACACAGTCGTATCATCTGCATATTGAGAAACCTTTAGTGGCCTTTCTATGCCACGTATACATATTCCTTGAAAGTCATTGCGTTGCCTCAATGTGGCCCCCCAACGATTCCATAGCTATGACGAATAGACGCGGGGACAGCTGATTGTTAACTAAATAGCAACTTGTTATATCAGTATATAAAATATTGACCCATTTAATAAATCTTGAACCAAAGCCAATATGGTCTAAAGACTTAAACAAGAAATCCCATTCTAGTCTGTCAAACGCCTTCTCGTTATCAAGTGCTATTATTGCTGCTGGGATACAATCCTTTTCAACTAATTGAATAAGGTCCCGTATAAGCAAAGTGTTGTTTAATATTGATCTTCCTGGCACAGAGCAGGTTTGATCATCATGAATGACTTCGCCTAGGACTGCGCCAAGTTTTAATGTTAGTGCCCGAGTAATAATCTTATAATCTACACAGAGTAGAGAGATTGGTCTATAATTCTGTATTTTATTTCTGTCACCCCTCTTGTATATAAGCCGAACATATGCTTGGGCCATCGATGTAGGGAGATGCCCTTGCTTAAAAATGCTGGTTGCTATTTCTTCTAATACTGGCCCAAATATGTGCCAGAATGTTTGATAAAATTCAACTGGAAGTCCATCACATCCAGGAGACCTTTCTAACTTCATACCTTTGAGGGATTTTGTCAAATCATCAATTGTTATTGATTGGTCACAGCTTTCGCGACATGAATTTGGAAGTCTTTTCATTATATTAGCTAAAACATCTCTAGTTGCAGTTTCCTCGCTTCCCTCAGATTTATACAATGATCTGTAAAATTCGGATACTGTTTCAATCATTTCTGCATTTGGGCACACTGATACTCCATCATTAGTCTTCAGTGAGCGCATTAATTTCTCTATACCTCTTGCTTTTTCCAAGTTACAAAAGTAACATGTAAGCTTTTCGCCCTCGGTGTGCATTTGTGCTCTTGACCTTACTTTGGCGCCATCCAACTGATATTGCTCTATTTCATTTAGTCTACCTTTTAATTTAACTAATAGTTCGTAGTAATTATATTCCCCATCATTAATTTTCTTATTAATTTTACACAACGACCTCTGAAGCGCCTTTTTACGCTTTCGTATTTCACGTGCTTTCCTAATGGAATGCTGCCTTGAAATATATTTCAGGTCTGATTTAGCATCTTCCCACCAGTCTGTTATACATTCATACGAACCTCTTCTTTCATCCCAATGCCTCCAACAACTTTCCACACATTTGCGGTAGCAACTATCTCGTGGTAATGCTACATTAAGTTTCCAAAATCCATCTCCTCGTTTGACCCAGTCAGCATTGTCTAATGTGATGGAAAACATATTGTGATCAGAGAAAGTTACAGGTTTTTTGTTAGTTTTACACATGTAACCTTTCAATGAATGTTCTAAATAGATCCTGTCTAACCTTGAAGCTAACCTTCCATCGGTTGAAAACCAAGTAAATTCCTGGCCTTCTGGATTTTCAATCCGATAAGTGTCTAACAAGCTTTTATTTTCACAAATGTGTTTCAAAATATTATGCGATGTGTCATTAAAATTAGACCTAGTGTTTCTGTCTTTAGCCTCGTCTAATATGCAATTAAAGTCACCGCCCATAATTAGGTTTTCAGGCGTTCTGTCTTGAATTATTGTGGAAACATCATTTAGAAACTCACGGCGCAATTGATGAGAGGTAGGTGCATAAAGGCACATCAAATTTAAACTTGGTGTTAGTACATCAATTGATACACAAATCCATCGTCCATTTGGATCAGATGACGACGATATAACGTCAACATAGTTGAGACAGCAGGGCAGGATAAGAATGGCCACCCCGCACTATTATCTTGTGAGAAAGAAAAAAAAATCTGCCCTTTTGATATATCTTTGAGAGATTCATACACTTCAGCTTTTCGAGTTTTGGTCTCTTGTAGAAAAGCGATATCAACTCTCTCATTTGTTAATTCTTCAAGCAAGTGGCGCTGCTTGAATTCGGTATTTAATCCTCTGCAATTGATGGTGCAGATAATCATAATTTGTAAAATGATGTTTACAACCGCCATCATTAGAGTAACTAGATTTGGGGTTTTTAGCTCGTTTCTTAGACCATTTACCTAATTTTCTTGCGAATTCAATATTTCCTAGTTCTACCACAGACAAATATTCATATTTGGAAATATCAGAATCATGGCGCAGTAGACGATATTTCACGCCTCTCGCCGTTGCATATGGCACTAACACTTCACCCACTTCTGATCGGTGTACATTACCATTTCATCTTTCATCTGTGAACTCTGTGTTTGAATGGACACATCTGATTCTGCAACTGACATTGTATTATCATCCATATCATTTACTTCAATCTCAGATTCTGAGCTATTGTCTTCTTTATGACGCTTATTGCTACTTAAGTAACATGTGGCAGGAGCATCATTTACCATATCTTCAAGCTGACTTAAATCAAGTGGGCTTAGCGGAAAATCGACTGAACTTTCTGTCTTCTGAGTCCTAAACTTATCCTGTCCTAATTTTTATTCGTCTTCTAAGGAATTGTAAACTGGCTCTTCTGTAAGATCATCATTTTCCTGCATGTCTTTTACAGCAACGTTTGGCTCCACTGCATTTTGAGTATTTTCTTGACTTAAGGTTATACCCTCCTCTAATACATGAATTTCATCAACTGTAGTTACTTTAACAGGATTTGATGATTTGTTTGTGTCATTTACAGTGGCATGAACCAAAACAACAGCTTCCGTAGCGGTTGCTTCAGAAGCATTTGACTCAGTTGCATCCTTTAATGGGCGATTATCTCCTGATACTGAGGGCTTGTTTTGATTTTTTGGACAGCGCCATTTAAAATGGTCAACTGAACCACAGAGCAAACATTTGTTTCGATTGGGACAATCTGTTGCCAAATGGTCAGTACTTAGGCAGATCCGGCATTCTTTAATTTGCCCTCTATACCATAAGGGCAGGACAAAGCTGCCATCAAGCGTCAATCTGCTTCGTAAAGGGCTATCCACTTTATCAAACCAAATACGTCTTACAGCGTTTTCTAGCGTTCTGTCAAAGAGATACGTTTCCCGTTCAATCTTTTGCACTTTGCCATACTTCTTGAGTTCACTCATGATTCTGTCATCTGAAATTTCTAGTGGAACTTTCATCTTTACTAGCAACCTATCTGACTCGATTTCCTCTACGTTACACACTTCACCTTTTACAATAAGAACATCTTCCAGAAGCTTTTCCTTGACCCCCTCATTTGACACTGTTACATTCCATACAGTTTTTGTAACATTGATAAGCCCCTGCAAAGTAGCAGGTCCTGCGCCAACGACGTCTTTTAACCCATGATACACATCGATAGCCGTGACACCCCACCCCTTAGTTGTTATTTTAAGGCTTATGGTACGCTTATAGGTTGCCATGGTGGTTTATCAAAGGAGGAACCCCATACTACTACAATATATAATACATATATACTTATATAACACCAGGACGTCAGGGAAAGAGCTAAACACTAAATAAATAGTGTCCCCTTTTGAAACCCTGACGTCTACCAACAAATATACGAATAGAGAGTACAGTCGTATATTTGTTAGTTTGAACCACTTTCTAAGTGGTTCACTAACACCTAGCCGATTAAAGTATACTAACAAATATATGAATAGATAGTACAGTCATATATTTGTTAGTCTGTTCGAGTTGACCGGGGACAGCCAACTGACTATAAGGATTTATATAGTTAACGAACTAGGCTTGTACTTACAAATGAAAAAGGAATTAAATCCACTCACTCAAGCGATCTTGCCAAATATAATGCGCTAGGCTACGAACTATAGAAATAGCAGACTGGCGCGGGGAGAAATGTATTGCATTGACCACAGTAAGAGGAGCCCTATTAAATGGCGGAAACCGCCAGCTAAGAGGAATGCCTTTAGAAAATGGAGACACAAAATGCGCTCCAACCAAGACAAGAATTTACGAATTAAACATCAAGTTTGAAAGGAAATACTAATACGAAATATATGTATACAATTTATCTACAAAATCGCGCTAGAAACTAGCAAATTCGGGAAGCAATTGCAGAGCTAAATAAACGCGTGCGTTCACTTCGACTACTACTACTACTACTACTACTACTACTACTACTACTGCTGCAGCTGCTGCTGCTGCTGCTGCTGCTGCTGCTGCTACTGCTACTACTACTACTACTACTACTACTACTACTACTACTACTACTACTACTACTACTACCACCAGCACCACCACCACCACCACGACCTACTACTACTACTACTACTACTACTACTACTACTACTACTACTACTACTACTACTACTACTACTACTACTACTGCTGCTGCTGCAGCTGCTGCTGGTGCTACTACTACTACTACTACTACTACTACTACTACTACTACTACTACTACTACTAGTACTACTACTACCGCCACTACCACCACCACCACCACCACGACCTACTACTACTACTACTACTACTACTACTACTACTACTACTACTACTACTACTACTACTACTACTGCTGTTGCTGCTGCTGCTGCTGCTACTGCTACTACTACTACTACTACTACTACTACTACTACTACTACTACTACTACTACTACTCGAGAATCGTTTTGGATTAAAGAACTCGAAACACAGTGGCCAAGGGGAATAAACTCGGACCCAGGCTTATCTGATCAACGTGACAAAATTCCATTCATTCTGACCTATAATCGGAAAAACGTTGAAATTTCCAAAATCTTGAAAGATGAGTATCAAAACCTACAGGAGAAACTGAAACAACCCTTTAATAAGCGTCCAGTAATTGCGTTTAAGAAAAATCCGAATCTACGTGACATCTTGGTAAAAGCAAAACTCAGATAGCTATCCCGAATATCCATCTCAATCATTCAACATTAGCCCTTGCATGATGGTCAGCCAAAAACGGTCAATTTAGTGATCTTGGGCAATGTCCATTTGCCGGCGGGGATTGGAGTATTTTTGAAAATTTACCGCTGTAATGACTGGCTCGGGAACCGAGACAGTCGTTCCAGTGGCATATTCTCGGGAATGACCTTGTCTGTGCCTGCAAATGTACATTAAATAAGTACGCGCATGTTTGGATTCTACTGAACAAATTGAACCAGTAAAGGGTTAACATTAATGCCATATGGCTTTCCTCAAACAAAATGACAAATCTCAGGCAGTAAGATAAACCAAAATATCTTAAATTTTTGAATTTTTTCAATTATTGAAGATTCTGAGCCAGTGCGTTGACAATATTGACTACTACTACTACTACTACTTTTTTTTTTTTTTTTGAAAAACCGACGCTGACGCAGTCGGACAAACTTCACGGAGGAACTCCATTAAAAAGGCTTGCAAACCCCCAGAAAAAAACCTGGTGAACTAGCAATCTTGATTAATGTTACACCAAAACAATGATAAATAATGAGCATTAATACAATCTATAAATACATATGGCTTAAAAAGTATAGATACAAAACAATAGGCTGATAAAGCTCCGATAGCAAAACAAAACTTAACAAAGGCATTACTATTCAACCCAGGTGTAGTAGTAGACCCGTGTGGCGAGTGCAACTATCCAACAAATGAAAAGTGCCTCGTCAATCTATGACAAATAAGTCAATCATTGACGCCAGTGGGCTGATTCTCTAAAGATCAGCGGGCGTAGTAGCATTTGGGTAGTATAATACATATAGTCGGCAGAAAAATTTCAGAAAAATTAATGGCGCTCTTGTTTACATTTTCAATTTACTTTATTGTAAGGTTTTGTAAATTACCATTCAATCCATGTGTGGTAGTAGGCCCGTGTGGCGAGTGCAACTATTCAACAAATGAAAAGTGACTCGTCAAACAATGATAAATAAGTCAATCATTGACGCCAGTGGGCTGAGTCTTTAAAGATCAGCGGGCGTAGTAGCATTTGGGTAGCATAACATATATAGTCAGCAGGAAAATTACAGAAAAATAGATGGAAATAGATGGCGCTCTTGTTTCCATTTTTGATTTACTTTGTTGTAAGGTTTTGTAAATTACCCGGGAACAAATAACCCTATAAAACTCTGTGCAAATTCCTAAAATTACCTGGGACAATTTTATAATTCAATGGCAACTTACTTTATCGATTGATTATTAAATTACCCCAGTCTGTTTATTTGTTAACATGAATTATTAAACATAACAATATCAAAGTGCAGACTAAAATGAATTACATGACACAGATTAATTAAAAGACACAGATAAATCAGCTGTAGTAATTAAATGATTTAAGCTAGTGCAGGCTCATTTATTTTTACAGCTCCCAACTCTATTGAAACTATGTTTGTTTTGCACCATATGTCCTTGAATACTTTTTCTTTACCATGCTGCTTTAATCTAAAATATTCGCAAGGAATATGATTCAGCAGCAATGAACGAAATATTGCCTTTATTGCTCTATTGTGATTGCCCATAGATGGATTTTTCGTCTGTGCACACCGATGTTTCCAAATGGCCCAAACACCTATGGTTAGTATTGTTATTAAAATAGTCCTTTCAGACTTTATGATATTTACACCGCTTGATCCAAATTCTCTAAATAAGACTACATGCGTGTCTAGAACAATGGGCTTCGCTCCAAATTTTGCCAAGATTTGGCTGATATAGTCCCAAAATTGTGACGATATTGGACATTCCGCAAATAAATGCTCGATTGTTTCCTCGTCTGTTTGACATAAGTAACACCTATCAGAAGTCGTAATATTGCACTTGTATGTCAAGTGTCCCACCCATAGCCGTCGATGTAGTAATCGCCACAATAAATCACGAGCCATATTTGGTATGTATGGAGAATGTAAGATTTTCCATACATTTTTCCAACTGGATGGTTTATAGCTTGAGTCATCCCATCTCCTAATTGCTATGGGAGGTGTTACTTGTTTTCGTCTCATAATATGGTACCATTCCTTGGATCTCATCTTGTATTTTAACATCTCATCATCAAGAACTAATGCGGGTTGTGGAGTCAAACTATTATTATTTACATTTGGCAGACGAAACCATTCAATTGGTACAGCATGTTTTATTTTATTTAGCAACCGCTGGACATCTATATGCCTCATATGTGTTTTTCTAGCTACTTCTTGCATTGAAATCCATCTACGTGTTTGAGGGTGTATCATATCAGATAAATCTTAAATGCCATATTTTGCAAAGGACGGTAGATAAAGTACTGCATTGTTATAACATATATTACTATTGCCCCACAATTGCTGTTCTAGTACTTCCTTCCAGCACGTAGGTGGAGGCATGTATCTGTCAAATATTTCTAACTCCTTAACTTGATCTTTAAACACATCTGGTATCATTTGGCTATTCGGAGGTGGCTTCTTTGAGGTAAAAACATGCTCCGCCAGAAATGGTTCTACAATTCTCTCCATGAGAGCTCGTGAAACACATGCCCACGTCTCATCTGATGTAATAAGATCATCCAAAAATTTTAACCTTAAAGAAACACATTTCACTTTAATATCAATTAAATCAAGTCCTCCTTCTAACTTAGCATTATTGAGAACACGATGGGAAACTAAATGATTCTTTTCTTCCCATATGAATGACAATATCAACTCATTAACCTCCTTTTCTACATGTTTTGGCATGTGTACAACAGATGCTGTATACCATAGCCCAGATAATGCCAAGTTGTTGACAACAAACACTCTACCAAAGATTGAAAGACGACGACGCTTCCAATTTGCTAATATTCTCTTAAGCTTAGATACTCGTTCATTCCAATTTTGTATTGTATTCGGTTTCCTGCCAAAATAGATGCCTAAAATCTTAATGGTATCATTAGACCAATTGATTTCAAGTGGCTGGTCATTCCGCTCTTTCCATGGCCCCAAAAATAATCCTTTGGATTTTCCTTTATTGATTTTCAAACCAGATGCATTTTGGAACTTTTCTAGTACGTGGTTTAAAATTGCAAAATCATTGTTTGAACTGGTAAACACAGTTGTGTCATCAGCATATTGTGACAGCTTAAGTGGTCTTTCTATGCCACGAATACATATGCCTTGAAGTTATTATTTTGCCTCAATGCTATGCCAAGTGATTCCATCACAATAACAAATAATAATGGCGATAGGGAACACCCCTGTCTAACCCCACGTTCTAAGACAATTTCTCTGGATAATTGATTGTTCACTAAATAGCTACTCTTGATATCCGTATATAAAATCTTAACCCATTTAATAAGGTTTGAGCCTAACCCAAACGATTGCAAAGAATTAAAAAGAAAATCCCATTCCACACGGTCAAATGCCTTTTCATTGTCCAAGGCAATCACAGCTGAAGGGATGCTATCCTTCTCAACCAATTGTATAAGGTCTCTTATTACCATGGTATTGGTTAGAATTGTCCTCCTGGGTACAGCACATGTCTGCTCTGTTCCAATGATTTCTCCTAAAACACTACCTAGTTTCAATGTTAGTGCTCTGGATATTATTTTGTAGTCTACACATAGTAGAGAAATTGGTCTGTAGTTCTGAATTAGACGTCTGTCATTTCCTTTATATATTAGCCTTACGTATGCCCTAGCCATAGTTGGTGGTAAATGGCCTTTCTAAAAAATTTCAGTGCCCAATTCTTCCATTATTGGACCTACAAGGTGCCAAAACGTTTGGTAAAATTCAACTGGAAGGCCATCACACCCCGGTGATTTTTCTAGTTTCATACCTTTAAGGGATTTAGTTAAATCTTCTAGTGTTAAGGGTTGATCACAAAATTCACTGCCTGTGTCTGACACCTTTTTTCTATATTTGCTAACAAATCCAATTTTGCATCTTCATCAATTCCCTCTGACTTGTACAATGACTCATAGTAATTGCATACAATAGTACTCATTTCATTGTTGGTAAAGACGGTTGAACCATCCGGCATGTTTAATGAGCACATCACCTTATCTATTGCCCGTGCTTTTTCTAATGTGCAAAAATATCGGGTTGGCTTTTCCCTGTCTGCGTGCATCTGGGCTCTTGCTCTAATTTTTGCACCCTCAAACTCATATTGTTCTATATCTCTTATTTTACTTTTAATTTTAACCAGTAATTCATAATAATTATCTTCACCATTATTTACTTTAGCATTAATTTTCATCAGTGATCGATGAAGTGTTTTCTTGCGTTTGCGTATTTCCTGTGCTTTTCTAATAGCATACTTTCGGGAAACATACTTTAAATCCAGTTTTACATCCTCCCACCATTGCAATGTGCTCTTATATGATGCTTTCCTATTAATCCAATGTTGCCAACAACTCTCTATATTATTCTTATAAAATTCTTCTCCCAACAGTGTTGTGTTTAATTTCCAAAACCCGACCCCTTTTGTTACCCAGTCAGCATTGGCAAAGGCTACACAAACCATGTTATGATCGGAGAATGCAACTGGCTTAATATTAACATCTCTCCAGTACCCTGTTAACAAACTATTCACATAAATTCTGTCGATCCTTGAACCAACTTTACCATCTACCGAAAAACATGTAAGATCTTTACCATGAGGTTTTGATATTCTATAGGTGTCAACTAAATTTTCATTATCACATATTTCTTTTAAGAGTCTATGTGATGTATCAGTATAAGTTGAAGTTGCATTCCTGTCATTTTCTTTGTCTATGACACAATTAAAGTCACCACCCATTACTAAGTTTTCAGTGATGTTATCTAGTGCTGTTTTAGACATCTCCTTAAAAAAATTACGACGTAGTTGATGAGATGCAGGTGCATATATACACAGCAACGTGATACGTGTTTGTTGTATATCTAGAGTGACTCTCACCCAGCGACCATTTGCACCTGATACTGAAGAGATTATATTTACATAGGCTGAACAACGAGGGAGTATAACAATTGCTACGCCTGCACTATTATCTTGAGATAACGAATAAAATATTCTGGATCCAGAAATCTTTTCTAAATTATCGTATGATTCTGACTTCTGAATTTTTGTTTCCTGTATCAAAGCAATGTCAATCTGCTCATTTTTCAGAGTCTCTAGTAAGTGACGTTGCTTTATGTCACTATTTAAGCCTCTACAATTGAGTGTGCAAATTAGCATAAAAGGTAATAAAATGCTGTGTAAAACCGCCATTATTAAGCTAACTAGATTTTGTTTTTTTCGACCCTCTCTTAGACCATTTACCTATTTTACTCACAAACGCTGCATTACTTAGCTCAACTTTTTCCAAATGCTTATATTTTAATATATCTGAATCATGACGCAGATTCCTATATTTAACACCATTTGCCGTCACATATGGAACTAACACCTCTCCTGCCTCTGACCTGTACATGACCATTTCATCAGGTGATTTAGAACTCTGTGTTTGAATGGATATATCAGATTCAGCGACTGACATATTATCGTCTTCTATATCACTTTCCTCTATTTCTGATTCAGAACTCTCTCCATCTTTCTGTCGCTTTGTTCCACTCAATCGATCCGAGACACCAATTACTTTCTCTATATTATTTAAATCGTCTAGATTGAGTGTACTCAGTGGAAAATCAAAGTTAGTTTCAGTATCTTGCGACCTGAATTTTACTTGTCCTAAATTAAAACTCTCTTCCAGAGGGTATTGATCATCATCTTCAACTTGTGTGGAATTAGCCTCTCTGTCATCAAACTTGGATTGACTTGTTACTGGAGTAAGACTTAGCCCCTCATCTAGAACCTCTATTTCATCGCCTGCAACTACAGCGATTGGATTCTTAGTTTTTTCCCCATGCTTCTCATTAACATGGACTTCAGCTACAATCTCAGCAACTACTGGTTCGATGACATTTTCCTTAGCAACGTGCTTCCCATTAGTATGGATTTCAGCTACAATCTCAGCAGCTACCGGTTCTATGACATTCTCTTTAGAGACAACTTGCTCTGCACTTTTATCAGCACCCTTTTTGACATATTTGTTCTGCGGGCATCGCCACTTAAAATGATCAGATGATCCACAAACTAGACATTTGTTTTTGTTAGGGCAATCTGTTGCAAGATGTTCTGTGCTTAAGCAGATTCTACACTCTTTGATTTGCCCCCTGTACCATAATGGCAAGATAAATCGACCATCTATGGTGACCTTGCTTGGGAGAGGTTGTTCTACCTTTTCAAACCAAATTCTTCTGATGCCATTTTCTAAGGTTCGATCAAATGGATAGGTCTCGTGTTCTACTTTGTCCACTTTGCCATACTTGATCAATTCAGTGATAACCCGTTCATCTGGGATCTCTAATGGAACCTTCATCTTGACTAATAGACGATCAGAATCTATTTCCTCCACATTACACACCTCACCCTTCACGACAAGGACCTCGTCGAGCAACTTTTCCTTCACACTTTCATTAACTACGGTGACATTCCATACAGCTTTGGAAACATTAACGAGACCTTGAAGGACCCGTGGCCCTGCCCCAACTACATCCTTCAACCCATGATACACCTCAATTGCCGAAATACCCCAAGCCTTTGTCGTGATTTTAAGACTCAGGGTACGCTTATATGAGGTTGCCATGGTGTTTTATAAAAAGAGGAACCCCATACTACTACAATATATAATACAAATATATAACACCAAGACGTCGGGGAAAGAGCTAAACACTAAATAAATAGTGTCCCCTTTTGAAACCCTGACGTCTACCAACAAATATACGAATAGAGAGTACAGTCGTATATTTGTTAGTTTGAACCACTTTCTAAGTGGTTCACTAACACCTAACCGATTAAAGTGGTTTCCTAATGCATACTAACATATTACAGTCATATATTTGTTAGTCTGTTCGAGTTGACCGGGGACAGCCAACTGACTATAAGGATTTATATAGTTAAAGAACTAGGCTTGTGCTTACAAATGACAAAGGAATTAAATCCACTCACTCAAGCGATCTTGCCAAATATAATGCGCTAGCCTACGAACTATAGAAATAGCAGACTGGCGCAGCGAGAAATGTATTGCATTGACCACAGTAAGAGGAGCCCTACTAAATGGCGGAAACCGCCAGCTAAGAGGAATGCCTTTAGAAAATGGAGACACAAAATGCGCTCCAACCAAGACAAGAATTTACAAATTAAACATAAAGTTTGAAAGGAAACACTAATACGAAATATATGTATAAAATTTATCTACAAAATCGCGCTAGAAACTAGCAAATTCGGGCAGCAGATGCAGAGCTAAATAAACGCGTGCGTTCACTTCGACTACTACTACTACTACTACTACTACTACTACTACTACTACTACTACTACTACTACTACTACTACTACTACTACTACTACTACTACTACTACTACTACTACTACTACTACTACTACTACTACTACTACTAGTACTACTACTACTACTACTACTACTACTACTACTACTACTACTACTACTACTACTACTACTACTACTACTACTACTACTACTACTAATACTACTGCTGTTGCTGCTGCTGCTGCTGCTGCTGCTACTACTACTACTACTACTACTACTACTACTACTACTACTACTACTACTACTACTACTACTACGACTGCTACTACTACTACTACTACTACTACTACTACTACTACTACTACTACTACTACTACTACTACTACTACTACTACTACTACTACTGCTGCTGTTGCTGCTGCTGCTGCTGCTGCTGCTACTACTACTACTACTACTACTACTGCTACTATTACTACTACTACTACTACTACTACTACTACTACTACTACTACTACTACTCCTACTACTACTACTACTACTACTACTACTACTACTACTACTACTACTACTACTGCTACTACTACTACTACTACTACTACTACTACTACTCCCTGGCTTAAATTCCTAAATTTAAACTAGACAAGGGCCAAGGTAACATCCGCCCGGAAACAGGACTGGGCAGTAATATTGTCAATCTAACTGGCTCCCCATTAGGTGAAGCAGAGCAGTCACTGCTCAATTTTGGTCTTACATTTGTCCCAACACCAACACCTAAAACAGGTTTGGATGCTCTTTTATATAATGGCTGTATGGAAACATCTGAATTTAGTCACCGTACTAAGTTAGCAGACTTCTTTCGTAACTCTAATAGTAACATTCCACCATTCATTGAAAAAACTGGCTGGGCACCAAACGTAAAAATCCTGTACGCAGCGATCGGTGAAAGCATAGAACTCTTTTCAGAACGTGTTAAAAATTCTGCATTCCCTAATGATCAACCAAATTTACCCTATGAGGAACGCCAGGCCTTAATTGAATTGTTTAAAAACAGCGAAATTGTCATCAAACCTGCAGATAAAGGGTCGGCGACTGTAATAATGCTTAAAGATAACTATAAACGTGAAGCACAACGACAACTTAGTAACTCAAAGCATTATGAGATTCTCAAAAATTGCTCAATAGCAAGAAGATCACCGAAAAGCAACATAAGTATCTCTTTGCTAAACTTGAGTCAAAACCACGGACTTTCTATCTTTTGCCAAAAATTCATAAACCCATAGATTCATGGTTGGACCCAATGTCACCGCCCGGGCGACCTATAATCTCTGATTGTGGCTCAGAATCCTACAGAATCAGTGAATACATCGATTACCATCTACAGCCAATAGCAAATAGAGACCCCAGCTTCTTGAAAAACACAGAAGGCTTCTTATCACAGGTGTCTGATACCTGGATACCTCCAAATTCATTCTTGGTCACGCTTGACATCGATGCTATGTATACAAACATTGACATCGAGAAGGGTATAAATTATATCCGTAAAGCATTCATGAACTACCCAGACACCAACAGGCCAGACAGAGAAGTAATAGCTCTATTAGAGCTGAGTCTGAAAGGCAATGATTTTGAATTCGATGGCGAAATTTACCAACAAATTTGCGGCTGCGCGATGGGCAAGCGCTTTAGCCCATGTTTTGCCAATATTTACGTAGCAGAGTGGGAGGAGGAAGCGTTAGAAAAGTGTCCAAAACAGCCCCTCCTTTATCGCAGGTACCGTGATGACATTTTCATGATTTGGCAACACACAAAGGCAGAGTTTGATGAATTTTTCGAAATTCTGAACAATCACGATCCGAATATCAAATTAAAAGCAACCATTGACGAGATGTCTGTAGATTTCCTGGATGTAACTGTATATAAAGGTCTAAAGTATGAAACAACTGGCTACTTAGAGTACAAAGTGTATTTCAAACCAACCGATTCACATCAGCTATTGCACAAAAAATCTTTCCATCCACCGCATACTTTTAAAGGAATAGTAAAATCACAAATAATCCGTTTTCACAGGAATTCGAGTGATAGGAAAAACTTTGAAGAAGCGTGCTCTACCCTATTCAAAGCCCTCAAACCACGAGGTTACTCCTCACGATTCTTGCGCAAAATCAAATCTGAAACATTGGACGGCTTGGAAACCATTCCAGATAATGCCTCAAATCGTCGGCCTACAAAAATTTCTCACAATCGTCCGATTATAGGTGTAGGCGAATCTCGCAAATGCGGAAAGAAAAGGTGCAAGTTAGATGAATTTCTCCCAAACCAGAATACTTTCACGAGCTTTCAGAACAAAGGCAAGTTCCAACTTCAGTCTAATCTAGATTGTGACTCTGAAAATGTTATTTATCTAATTTCATGCAAATTGTGCCAAAAACAGTATGTCGGCGAAACCAAATGTCCATTAAGATGGCCGGCAACTCGACACCTCTCAGAGGAAGACACACATGTTTCCGAACATTTTAATCTTCCTGACCATTTAGCCCTTCGTGACTTTGAAATTATGCCAATTGAACAGCCACCCCTTTCAGATACGGCAGAAGAAACTGATAAACAAAGAAAACTTCGAGAATCGTTTTGGATTAAAGAACTCGAAACACAGTGGCCAAGGGGAATAAACTCGGACCCAGGCTTATCTGATCAACGTGACAAAATTCCATTCATTCTGACCTATAATCGGAAAAACGTTGAAATTTCCAAAATCTTGAAAGATGAGTATCAAAACCTACAGGAGAAACTGAAACAACCCTTTAACAAGCGTCCAGTAATTGCGTTTAAGAAAAATCCGAATCTACGTGACATCTTGGTAAAAGCAAAACTCAAATAGCTATCCAGAATATCCATCTCAATCATTCAACATTAACCCTTGAATGATGGTCAGCCAAAAACGGTCAATTTAGTGATCTTGGGCAATGTCCATTTGCCGGCGGGGATTGGAGTATTTTTGAAAATTTACCGCTGTAATGACTGGCTCGGGAACCGAGACAGTCGTTCCAGTGGTATGTTCTCGTGAATGACCTTGTCTGTGCCTGCAAATGTACATTAAATAAGTAAGCGAACATTTGGATTCTACTGAACACATTGAACCAGTAAAGGGTTAACATTAATGCAATATGGCTTTCCTCAAACAAAATGACAAATCTCAGGCAGTAAGATAAACCAAAATATCTAAAATTTTTGAATTTTCCCAATTATTGAAGATTCTGAGCCAGTGCGTTGACAGTATTGACTACATACTTGCGAGTGCCAGTTCTGTTATTTTATTGCCTTGTAAAAACATAACTTATATATCCGTCGACACCGTCAGGCAGTCTGTCAGTCTTTCAGTGGAGAGACTGGTAAACCAAATTCTACAATCATTCCCGGATTCACTCTCCTGCTTCTCCACTCATTCACTGGTCCGCCCGCCTACACATCCGCCAGCTCCTGTCCATCCACCCATTCATTCACTAGTCTGGCTGTCACATGGTCCACTTGTCCGTCGGTCCATTTGCCCATCCCTCCCGCTATTCTGCCTTTCCTCTGCCCATCTGGCCATCTCGAACTCCCACCCCTGCACTTTCTCCAGCCGATCCCCGCTCTATCCTTCTCTCCTACCCGTCCATCATCCGGCCTCTCATCCATCCATGGGGGGTGGGTGGGTGGGTGGGTGGGTGGGGGTGGGGGTGGGGGTGGGGGTGGGGTGGCGGTGTGTAATGTGAATGGTGCGTGTAATGTGAAGCGTGCGTGCGTGTGTGCATGTGCGTACGTGTGTACATGTGCGTGCGTGCGTACATGTGTGCGTGTGTACATGTGGGTACGTGCGTGTATGTGTTGGTATGTGTGTGTGAGAACGTGCGTGCGTGTGGGTGGGTGTGTGGGTGGACGGATGGATGGATGGATGGTCCTCCCCCTCTATCCAGCCATGCCCACTCTATTCTTCCTTCCCATCCCTCATCCCATCTCCCCATCCGGATGGATGGATGGATGGATCCTTCCCATCTCTCCTTCCCTACCTTCTATGGATGGATGGATGAATTGATGGATGGAGTGATGTATGGGTGGGTGGATGGTGGGATGGATGGATGGATCCTGCCCATCCGTCATCCCCAATCCACTTCCTTCCATGGATGGGTGTGTGGGATGGATGGTTGAGTGGCATGGATGTGTGGTGTGGGATGGATGGATGGACGGATGGATCCTTCCTCCCTCTCCCCAACTAAGCTCTATCATTCTTATATGCACGTCCCGATCCCGTCTCCCCATCCTTCCATGGATGGATGGATGGATGGATGGATGGATGGATGGATGGATGGATGGATGGATGGATGGATGGATGGATGGATGGATGGATGGATGGATGGATGGATGGATGGATGGATGGATGGATGGATGGATGGATGGATGGATGGATGGATGGATGGATGGATGGATGGATGGATGGATGGATGGATGGATGGATGGATGGATGGATGGATGGATGGATGGATGGATGGATGGATGGATGGATGGATGGATGGATGGATGGATGGATGGATGGATGGATGGATGGATGGATGGATGGATGGATGGATGGATGGATGGATGGATGGATGGATGGATGGATGGATGGATGGATGGATGGATGGATGGATGGATGGATGGATGGATGGATGGATGGATGGATGGATGGATGGATGGATGGATGGATGGATGGATGGATGGATGGATGGATGGATGGATGGATGGATGGATGGATGGATGGATGGATGGATGGATGGATGGATGGATGGATGGATGGATGGATGGATGGATGGATGGATGGATGGATGGATGGATGGATGGATGGATGGATGGATGGATGGATGGATGGATGGATGGATGGATGGATGGATGGATGGATGGATGGATGGATGGATGGATGGATGGATGGATGGATGGATGGATGGATGGATGGATGGATGGATGGATGGATGGATGGATGGATGGATGGATGGATGGATGGATGGATGGATGGATGGATGGATGGATGGATGGATGGATGGATGGATGGATGGATGGATGGATGGATGGATGGATGGATGGATGGATGGATGGATGGATGGATGGATGGATGGATGGATGGATGGATGGATGGATGGATGGATGGATGGATGGATGGATGGATGGATGGATGGATGGATGGATGGATGGATGGATGGATGGATGGATGGATGGATGGATGGATGGATGGATGGATGGATGGATGGATGGATGGATGGATGGATGGATGGATGGATGGATGGATGGATGGATGGATGGATGGATGGATGGATGGATGGATGGATGGATGGATGGATGGATGGATGGATGGATGGATGGATGGATGGATGGATGGATGGATGGATGGATGGATGGATGGATGGATGGATGGATGGATGGATGGATGGATGGATGGATGGATGGATGGATGGATGGATGGATGGATGGATGGATGGATGGATGGATGGATGGATGGATGGATGGATGGATGGATGGATGGATGGATGGATGGATGGATGGATGGATGGATGGATGGATGGATGGATGGATGGATGGATGGATGGATGGATGGATGGATGGATGGATGGATGGATGGATGGATGGATGGATGGATGGATGGATGGATGGATGGATGGATGGATGGATGGATGGATGGATGGATGGATGGATGGATGGATGGATGGATGGATGGATGGATGGATGGATGGATGGATGGATGGATGGATGGATGGATGGATGGATGGATGGATGGATGGATGGATGGATGGATGGATGGATGGATGGATGGATGGATGGATGGATGGATGGATGGATGGATGGATGGATGGATGGATGGATGGATGGATGGATGGATGGATGGATGGATGGATGGATGGATGGATGGATGGATGGATGGATGGATGGATGGATGGATGGATGGATGGATGGATGGATGGATGGATGGATGGATGGATGGATGGATGGATGGATGGATGGATGGATGGATGGATGGATGGATGGATGGATGGATGGATGGATGGATGGATGGATGGATGGATGGATGGATGGATGGATGGATGGATGGATGGATGGATGGATGGATGGATGGATGGATGGATGGATGGATGGATGGATGGATGGATGGATGGATGGATGGATGGATGGATGGATGGATGGATGGATGGATGGATGGATGGATGGATGGATGGATGGATGGATGGATGGATGGATGGATGGATGGATGGATGGATGGATGGATGGATGGATGGATGGATGGATGGATGGATGGATGGATGGATGGATGGATGGATGGATGGATGGATGGATGGATGGATGGATGGATGGATGGATGGATGGATGGATGGATGGATGGATGGATGGATGGATGGATGGATGGATGGATGGATGGATGGATGGATGGATGGATGGATGGATGGATGGATGGATGGATGGATGGATGGATGGATGGATGGATGGATGGATGGATGGATGGATGGATGGATGGATGGATGGATGGATGGATGGATGGATGGATGGATGGATGGATGGATGGATGGATGGATGGATGGATGGATGGATGGATGGATGGATGGATGGATGGATGGATGGATGGATGGATGGATGGATGGATGGATGGATGGATGGATGGATGGATGGATGGATGGATGGATGGATGGATGGATGGATGGATGGATGGATGGATGGATGGATGGATGGATGGATGGATGGATGGATGGATGGATGGATGGATGGATGGATGGATGGATGGATGGATGGATGGATGGATGGATGGATGGATGGATGGATGGATGGATGGATGGATGGATGGATGGATGGATGGATGGATGGATGGATGGATGGATGGATGGATGGATGGATGGATGGATGGATGGATGGATGGATGGATGGATGGATGGATGGATGGATGGATGGATGGATGGATGGATGGATGGATGGATGGATGGATGGATGGATGGATGGATGGATGGATGGATGGATGGATGGATGGATGGATGGATGGATGGATGGATGGATGGATGGATGGATGGATGGATGGATGGATGGATGGATGGATGGATGGATGGATGGATGGATGGATGGATGGATGGATGGATGGATGGATGGATGGATGGATGGATGGATGGATGGATGGATGGATGGATCCTTCCTCGCTATCTCCGACTAAGCTCTATCCTTCCTTTATGCGCGTCCCCATCCCACCTCCCCATCCTGCCCGCCTGCCCATCCGTTCATGGATGGTTATATGTCTGGATGGATGGGTGTATGGATAGATGAATGGATGGATGGATCCGTCCATCTGCCTTGCCAGCCATCTGGCTGTCTGTGTGTCTGTGTGTCCGCCCAGCCACTCACTCACATAAAATTAAGGGAGCTGAATACTACTTTCTTTCTACATGTATGAACAATGTTTAATTATAAACACTGCAGTGGCCTTTCGGGTGTGGTGAATAAAATTCAATCAAATGGCAAAATATGTCCTCCAAACTTGATTCATTTTTTCGGCATCAAATGATCAAAAGGCATCAAAAGGCAAAATGGAGTGTTCCAACCAAAGCGTATAACACATTTGAATGATCGGTTCATGATCTCGTGGAGGAAACACTACTCACTTATCAATCCAATTCGGAAGAGTAAAATTTCACTAATCTGTGTGGAGTGAAACCAGTCCACTAATCATTGGCTTTATTAGTGATTTTTGTGATAAACCCGGATCAAAGGAAACTCAAACCTTGCACAAAGTTCAATTGTTCAAATTAAACCATAGAGTGGTTTTTCAAAGGAGATTGAGTAATTCAGTAAAGGTATATAAAGCTGTCTATACTGAAGGACTGACAGATTTGTCATACAGGCTACTGATGAAGCACATCCATGCGAAATGCATTTAGCCAATTGACTGTGTCCATAATTACTGTGAGTAACTTATAATATTGCGTATTGTATTGTTGTATTGTTAACCCTTGCATATTACATGTTAATTCTATAATTTGTCTTTCAGGTGTAAGTAATATATTGGTTTAATTTGTAGTTGATGTGAATGAATTTGTGTGCTTGAATTTGAGTTTGCCTGATCGAATCTTTCTTACCTGCTCAACTGCTTGTCTGATTGCTAGTTAGATTGAACGCTTGTCTGTCTGAATGGCTATTGCGAGGAAGAATGGTCGTAGGAAGAATGGAGATGGTAAAGGGGGTTCATCTGCGCATGCGCGCCTGGTAAAGCTGTATTACCAAATAATTCAGTGCTTCCACCATATTTCTACGCTACGTAGGCATTTAGATGCCGAAACTCTTCCTGATGGGCTTAGCAGGAAGGTGGAAGAGCTGAATGGATTTTGTAAGCCAGCTATGCCAGATGATGACATCTACTTTGCCATCTGGAATGTGAATTTTGAGTGGGCAAAATCTACCATTAAGGCCATGTTAAATCACTATAATGAACAACTTGGTAGTATTAGAACTGAAGTAGTCCTCACACAGGCAATGCCACATTTAGACCTAGGTCATGCTAAATCCAATGCTATACGCTGGGCAAAAAACAATTATAATAGAAAGCTCGACATTAATGCGATTAGTTCTTTTTACGATTTTGTGCGACCGATAGATCCATTTCAGCAACCAATTCAAAATCTCGCACAAGCCACGCCTCTGGTCATGATACCATCTGTGGCCCCACAATCACAAATGAAAAAACGCCTCAGATCACCTGAAACTTCGCCACCAGTCACAAAACGAGTAGACAATAAAATCTCTCCATTGCTACCATTAGATTCTGGCCCTAGAGATATGCTATTTGAAGCATCATTAATCCCACTACCTGACTCTCCACTAGGCAATCTAAATGACCCAAACGAATATCCGCCCTTGCCACAGAGGGAAAGGGTTAATGGTAGCAAATCTGGTCCACGGACTGGCGCTTCTCAGAAATCCCCTCAGAGCAGTCAACCTACGGGTCTCAAGACCCCATCCCCAACAGGGAAACTGCCACAGCCTATTTTCTCTCCAACTCCAGGTCCAAGTAATGCACCGGAGGTGCGTCCTATTAAATTTGCAAATAGACCCAAACAACCAACCATGTTGGAGAGAAACATTTTTTGGAAATTTCGGCATGAAATCGAAAACAAAATTGACTGGCGACTACCTGTTCTCACGAACAAAGTACTCATCTTTGGAGCTTCGAACCTGAGTCGCATTAATGTTGAGCCCCACCCTGAAACGCAAGTTGCCTGCTACCCAGGAGCTAAATTGTGTCATGCTAGAAGACTAATTCAAAAGTACACTGGGTCATTTAAACCAGAGAAAATAGTGATTAACATTGGTATTAATGATATGAATGAACCCATCTCTAGTTCAAAACATAGATTAATGCTGCTTCTCAGTGTGATTAAGTCCAAATTCCCAAAGACTGCGATTTACTTCGCAAAACTTAACTATTGAATTCGGTTTACAGCTCAGCAGAAGTTGGCGATTCAGTCCCTCAATTCGACGGCTGAATCATCAAAATCTGTGACTGTCATTCCTGCACTTAGACTCTCCGAATTTAATGTTGTTAAGGATAACATTCATTGGACTGAGAAGACAGCTAACTCGATGTATTCTGCCTGGCTTAAATTCCTAAATTTAAACTAGACAAGGGCCAGGGTAACATCCGCCCGGAAACAGGACTGGGCAGTAATATTGTCAATCTAACTGGCTCCCCATTAGGTGAAGCAGAGCAGTCATTGCTCAATTTTGGTCTTACATTTGTCCCAACACCAAAACCTAAAACAGGTTTGGATGCTCCTTTAGATAATGGCTGTATGGAAACATCTGAATTTAGTCACCGTATTAAGTTAGCAGACTTCTTTCGTAACCCTAATAGTAACATTCCACCATTCATTGAAAAAACTGGCTGGGCACCAAACGTAAAAATCCTGGACCCAGCGATCGGTGAAAGCATAGAACTCTTTTCAGAACGTGTTAAAAATTCTGCATTCCCTAATGATCAACCAAATTTACCCTATGAGGAACGCCAGGTCTTAATTGAATTGTTTAAAAACAGCGAAATTGTCATCAAACCTGCAGATAAAGGGTCGGCGACTGTAATAATGCTTAAAGATAACTATAAACGTGAAGCACAACGACAACTTAGTAACCCAAAGCATTATCAGAAACTAAGCAAACCACTTTGGCAAAATAATTGCAGCAAATTTAATGAGATTCTTCAAAAATTGCTCAATAGCAAGAAGATCACCGAAAAGCAACATAAGTATCTCTTTGCTAAACTTGAGTCAAAACCACGGACTTTCTATCTTTTGCCAAAAATTCATAAACCCATAGATTAGTGGTTGGACCCAATGTCACCGCCCGGGCGACCTATAATCTCTGATTGTGGCTCAGAATCCTACAGAATCAGTGAATACATCGATTACCATCTACAGCCAATAGCAAATAGACACCCCAGCTTCTTGAAAAACACAGAAGGCTTCTTATCACAGGTCTCTGATACCTGGATACCTCCAAATTCATTCTTGGTCACGCTTGACATCGATGCTATGTATACAAACATTGACATCGAGAAGGGTATAAATTATATCCGTAAAGCATTCATGAACTACCCAGACACCAACAGGCCAGACGGAGAAGTAATAGCTCTATTAGAGCTGAGTCTGAAAGGCAATGATTTTGAATTCGATGGCAAAATTTACCAACAAATTTGCGGCTGCGCGATGGGCAAGCGCTTTAGCCCATGTTTTGCCAATATTTACGTAGCAGAGTGGGAGGAGGAAGCGTTAGAAAAGTGTCCAAAACAGCCCCTCCTTTATCGCAGGTACCGTGATGACATTTTCATGATTTGGCAACACACAAAGGCAGAGTTTGATGAATTTTTCGAAATTCTGAACAATCACGATCCGAATATCAAATTAAAAGCAACCATTGACGAGATGTCTGTAGATTTCCTGGATGTAACTGTATATAAAGGTCTAAAGTATGAAACAACTGGCTACTTAGAGTACAAAGTGTATTTCAAACCAACCGATTCACATCAGCTATTGCACAAAAAATCTTTCCATCCACCGCATACTTTTAAAGGAATAGTAAAATCACAAATAATCCGTTTTCACAGGAATTCGAGTGATAGGAAAAACCTTGAAGAAGCGTGCTCTACCCTATTCAAAGCCCTCAAACCACGAGGTTACTCCTCACGATTCTTGCGCAAAATCAAATCTGAAACATTGGACGGCTTGGAAACCATTCCAGATAATGCCTCAAATCGTCGGCCTACAAAAATTTCTCACAATCGTCCGATTATAGGTGTAGGCGAATCTCGCAAATGCGGAAAGAAAAGGTGCAAGTTAGATGAATTTCTCCCAAACCAGAATACTTTCACGAGCTTTCAGAACAACGGCAAGTTCCAACTTCAGTCTAATCTAGATTGTGACTCTGAAAATGTTATTTATCTAATTTCATGCAAATTGTGCCAAAAACAGTATGTCGGCGAAACCAAATGTCCATTAAGATGGCCGGCAACTCGACACCTCTCAGATATTAGGCTAGAGGAAGACACACATGTTTCTGAACATTTTAATCTTCCTGACCATTTAGCCCTTCGTGACTTTGAAATTATGCCAATTGAACAGCCACCCCTTTCAGATACGGCAGAAGAAACTGATAAACAAAGAAAACTTCGAGAATCGTTTTGGATTAAAGAACTCGAAACACAGTGGTCAAGGGGAATAAACTCGGACCCAGGCTTATCTGATCAACGTGACAAAATTCCATTCATTCTGACCTATAATCGGAAAAACGTTGAAATTTCCAAAATCTTGAAAGATGAGTATCAAAACCTACAGGAGAAACTGAAACAACCCTTTAACAAGCGTCCAGTAATTGCGTTTAAGAAAAATCCGAATCTACGTGACATCTTGGTAAAAGCAAAACTCAAATAGCTATCCAGAATATCCATCTCAATCATTCAACATTAACCGTTGAATGATGGTCAGCCAAAAACGGTCAATTTAGTGATCTTGGGCAATGTCCATTTGACGGCCGGAATTGGAGTATTTTTGAAAATTTACCGCTGTAATGACTGGCTCGGGAACCGAGACAGTCGTTCCAGTGGTATGTTCTCGGGAATGACCTTGTCTGTGCCTGCAAATGTACATTAAATAAGTAAGCGAACATTTGGATTCTACTGAACACATTGAACCAGTAAAGGGTTAACATTAATGCCATATGGCTTTCCTCAAACAAAATGACAAATCTCAGGCAGTAAGATAAACCAAAATATCTAAAAAAAAATTTCAATTATTGAAGATTCTGAGCCAGTGCGTTGACAATATTGACTACATACTTGCGAGTGCCAGTTCTGTTATTTTATTGCCTTGTAAAAACATAACTTATATATCCGTCGACACCGTCAGGCAGTCTGTCAGTCTTTCAGTGGAGAGACTGGTAAACCAAATTCTACAATCATTCCCGGATTCACTCTCATGCTTCTCCACTCATTCACTGGTCCGCCCGCCTACACATCCGCCAGCTCCTGTCCATCCACCCATTCATTCACTAGTCTGGCTGTCACATGGTCCACTTGTCCGTCGGTCCATTTGCCCATCCCTCCCGCTATTCTGCCTTTCCTCTGCCCATCTGGCCATCTCGAACTCCCACCCCTGCACTTTCTCCAGCCGATCCCCGCTCTATCCTTCTCTCCTACCCGTCCATCATCCGGCCTCTCATCCATCCCTGGGGGTGGGGGGTGGGTGGGGTGGGGGGTGGGTGGGGTGGTGGTGTGTAATGTGAATGGTGCGTGTAATGTGAATGGTGCGTGCGTGTGTGCATGTGCGTACGTGTGTACATGTGCGTGCGTGCGTACATGTGTGCGTGTGTACATGTGGGTACGTGCGTGTATGTGTTGGTATGTGTGTGTGAGAACGTGCGTGCGTGTGGGTGGGTGTGTGGGTGGACGGATGGATGGATGGATGGTCCTCCCCCTCTATCCAGCCATGCCCACTCTATTCTTCCTTCCCATCCCTCATCCCATCTCCCCATCCGGATGGATGGATGGATGGATCCTTCCCATCTCTCCGTCCCTACCTTCTATGGATGGATGGATGAATGGATGGATGGAGTGATGTATGGGTGGGTGGATGGTGGGATGGATGGATGGATCCTGCCCATCCGTCATCCCCAATCCACTTCCTTCCATGGATGGGTGTGTGGGATGGATGGTTGAGTGGCATGGATGTGTGGTGTGGGATGGATGGATGGACGGATGGATCCTTCCTCCCTCTCCCCAACTAAGCTCTATCATTCTTATATGCACGTCCCGATCCCGTCTCCCCATCCTTCCATGGATGGATGGATGGGGGCATGGGTTGGATGGATGGATGGATGGGTGGGGGGATGGATTGATTGATTGATGGATGGATGGATGGATGGAAGGATGGAAGGATGGATGGATGGATGGAAACATCTGAATTTAGTCACCGTATTAAGTTAGCAGACTTCTTTCGCTATCTCCGACTAAGCTCTATCCTTCCTTTATGCGCGTCCCCATCCCACCTCCCCATCCTGCCCGCCTCCCCATCCGTTCATGGATGGATGGATGGGGGCGTGGGATGGATGGATGGATGGATGGTTATATGTCTGGATGGATGGGTGGATGGATAGATGACTGGATGGATGGATCCGTCCATCTGCCTTGCCAGCCATCTGTCTGTCTGTGTGTCTGTGTGTCCGCCCAGCCACTCACTCACATAAAATTAAGGGAGCTGAATACTACTTTCTTTCTACATGTATGAACAATGTATAATTATAAACACTGCAGTGGCCTTTCGGGTGTGGTGAACAAAATTCAATCAAATGGCAAAATATGTCCTCCAAACTTGATTCATTTTTTCGGCATCAAATGATCAAAAGGCATCAAAAGGCAAAATGGAGTGTTCCAACCAAAGCGTATAACACATTTGAATGATCGGTTCATGATCTCGTGGAGGAAACACTACTCACTTATCAATCCAATTCGGAAGAGTAAAATTTCACTAATCTGTGTGAAGTGAAACCAGTCCACTAATCATTGGCTTTATTAGTGATTTTTGTGATAAACCCGGATCAAAGGAAACTCAAACCTTGCGCAAAGTTCAATTGTTCAAATTAAACAATAGAGTGGTTTTTCAAAGGAGATTGAGTAATTCAGTAAAGGTATATAAAGCTGTCTATACTGAAGGACTGACAGATTTGTCATACAGGCTACTGATGAAGCACATCCATGCGAAATGCATTTAGCCAATTGACGGTGTCCATAATTACTGTGAGTAACTTATAATATTGCGTATTGTATTGTTGTATTGTTAACCCTTGCATATTACATGTTAATTCTATAATTTGTCTTTCAGGTGTAAGTAATATATTGGTTTAATTTGTAGTTGATGTGAATGAATTTGTGTGCTTGAATTTGAGTTTGCCTGATCGAATCTTTCTTACCTGCTCAACTGCTTGTCTGATTGCTAGTTAGATTGAACGCTTGTCTGTCTGAATGGCTATTGCGAGGAAGAATGGTCGTAGGAAGAATGGAGATGGTAAAGGGGGTTCATCTGCGCATGCGCGCCTGGTAAAGCTGTATTACCAAATAATTCAGTGCTTCCACCATATTTCTACGCTACGTAGGCATTTAGATGCCGAAACTCTCCCTGATGGGCTTAGCAGGAAGGTGGAAGAGCTGAATGGATTTTGTAAGCCAGCTATGCCAGATGATGACATCTACTTTGCCATCTGGAATGTGAATTTTGAGTGGGCAAAATCTACCATTAAGGCCATGTTAAATCACTATAATGAACAACTTGGTAGTATTAGAACTGAAGTAGTCCTCACACAGGCAATGCCACATTTAGACCTAGGTCATGCTAAATCCAATGCTATACGCTGGGCAAAACACAATTATAATAGAAAGCTCGACATTAATGCGATTAGTTCTTTTTACGATTTTGTGCGACCGATAGATCCATCTCAGCAACCAATTCAAAATCTCGCTCAAGCCACGCCTCTGGTCATGATACCATCTGTGGCCCCACAATCACAAATGAAAAAACGCCTCAGATCACCTGAAACTTCGCCGCCAGTCACAAAACGAGTAAACAATAAAATCTCTCCATTGCTACCATTAGATTCTGGCCCTAGAGATATGCTATTTGAAGCATCATTAATCCCACTACCTGACTCTCCACTAGGCAATCTAAATGACCCAAACGAATATCCGCCCTTGCCACAGAGGGAAAGGGTTAATGGTAGCATATCTGGTCAACGGACTGGCGCTTCTCAGAAATCCCATCAGAGCAGTCAACCATCAGGTCTCAAGACCCCATCCCCAACAGGGAAACTGCCACAGCCCAGCTTCTCTTCCACTCCAGGTCCAAGTAATGCACCGGAGGTGCGTCCTATTAAATTTGCAAATAGACCCAAACAACCAACAATGTTGGAGAGAAACATTTTTTGGAAATTTCGTCATGAAATCGAAAACAAAATTGACTGGCGACTACCTGTTCTCACGATCAAAGTACTCATCTTCGGAGCTTCGAACCTGAGTCGCATTAATGTTGAGCCCCACCCTGAAACGCAAGCTGCCTGCTACCCAGGAGCTAAATTGTGTCATGCTAGAGGACTAATTCAAAAGTACACTGGATCATTTAAACCAGAGAAAATAGTGATTAACATTGGTATTAATGATATGAATGAACCCATCTCTAGTTCAAAACATAGATTAATGCTGCTTCTCAGTGCGATTAAGTCCAAATTCCCAAAGACTGCGATTTACTTCACAAAACTTAACTATTCAAGTCGGTTGACAGCTCAGCAGAAGTTGGCGATTCAGTCCCTCAATTCGACGGCTGAATCATCAAAATCTGTGACTGTCATTACTGCACTCAGACTCTCCGAATTTAATGTTGTTAAGGATAACATTCATTGGACTGAGAAGACAGCTAACTCGATGTATTCTGCCTGGCTTAAATTCCTAAATTTAAACTAGACAAGGGCCAAGGTAACATCCGCCCGGAAACAGGACTGGGCAGTAATATTGTCAATCTAACTGGCTCCCCATTAGGTGAAGCAGAGCAGTCACTGCTCAATTTTGGTCTTACATTTGTCTCAACACCAAAACCTAAAACAGGGTTGGATGCTCTTTTAGATAATGGCTGTATGGAAACATCTGAATTTAGTCACCGTATTAAGTTAGCAGACTTCTTTCGTAACTCTAATAGTAACATTCCACCATTCCGGCTGGGTACCAAACGTAAAAATCCTGGACCCAGCGATCGGTGAAAGCATAGAACTCTTTTCAGAACGTGTTAAAAATTCTGCATTCCCTAATGATCAACCAAATTTACCATATGAGGAATGCCAGGCCTTAATTGAATTGTCTAAAAACAGCGGAATTGTCATCAAACCTGCAGATAAAGGGTCGGCGACTGTAATAATGCTTAAAGATAACTATAAACGTGAAGCACAACGACAACTTAGTAACCCAAAGCATTATCAGAAACTAAGCAAACCACTTTGGCAAAATAATTGCAGCAAATTTAATGAGATTCTTAAAAAATTGCTCAATAGCAAGAAGATCACCGAAAAGCAACATAAGTATCTCTTTGCTAAACTTGCGTCAAAACCACGGACTTTCTATCTTTTGCCAAAAATTCATAAACCCATAGATTCGTGGTTGGACCCAATGTCACCGCCCGGGCGACCTATAATCTCTGATTGTGGCTCAGAATCCTACAGAATCAGTGAATACATCGATTACCATCTACATCCAATAGCAAATAGACACCCCAGCTTCTTGAAAAACACAGAAGACTTCTTATCACAGGTCTCTGAGACCTGGATACCTCCAAATTCATTCTTGGTCACGCTTAACATCGATGCTATGTATACAAACATTGACATCGAGAAGGGTATACATTCTATCCGTAAAGCATTCGTGAACTACCCAGACACCAACAGGCCAGACAGAGAAGTAATAGCTCTATTAGAGCTGAGTCTGAAAGGCAATGATTTTGAATTCGATGGCGAAATTTACCAACAAATTTGCGGCTGCGCGATGGGCAAGCGCTTTAGCCCATGTTTTGCCAATATTTACGTAGCAGAGTGGGAGGAGGAAGCGTTAGAAAAGTGTCCAAAACAGCCCCTCATTTATCGCAGGTACCTTGATGACATTTTCATGATTTGGCAACACACAAAGGCAGAGTTTGATGAATTTTTCGAAATTCTGAACAATCACGATCCGAATATCAAATTAAAAGCAACCATTGACGAGATGTCTGTATATTTCCTGGATGTAACTGTATTTAAAGGTCTAAAGTATGAAACAACTGACTACTTAGACTACAAAGTGTATTTCAAACCAACCGATTCGCATCAGCTATTGCACAAAAAATCTTTTCATCCACCGCATACTTTTAAAGGAATAGTAAAATCACAAATAATCCGTTTTCACAGGAATTCGAGTGATAGGAAAAACTTTGAAGAAGCGTGCTCTACCCTATTCAAAGCCCTCAAACCACGAGGTTACTCCTCACGATTCTTGCGCAAAATCAAATCTGAAACATTGGACGGCTTGGAAACCATTCCAGATAATGCCTCAAATCGTCGGCCTACAAAAATCTCTCACAATCGTCCGATTATAGGTGTAGGCGAATCTCACAAATGCGGAAAGAAAAGGTGCAAGTTAGATGAATTTCTCCCAAACCAGAATACTTTCACGAGCTTTCAGAACAAAAGCAAGTTCCAACTTCAGTCTATTCTAGATGGTGACTCTGAAAATGTTATTTATCTAATTTCATGCAAATTGTGCCAAAAACAGTATGTCGGCGAAACCAAATGTCCATTAAGATGGCGGGCAACTCGCCACCTCTCAGATATTAGGCTAGAGGAAGACACACATGTTTCCGAACATTTTAATCTTCCTTACCATTTAGTCCTTCGTGACTTTGAAATTATGCCAATTGAACAGCCACCCCTTTCAGATACGGCAGAAGAAACTGATAAACAAAGAAAACTTCGAGAATCGTTTTGGATTAAAGAACTCGACACATAGTGGCCAAGGGGAATAAACTCGGACCCAGGCTTATCTGATCAACGTGACAAAATTCCATTCATTCTGACCTATAATCGGAAAAACGTTGAAATTTCCAAAATCTTGATGAGTATCAAAACCTACAGGAGAAACTGAAACAACCCTTTAACAAGCGTCCAGTAATTGCGTTTAAGAAAAATCCGAATCTACGTGACATCTTGATAAAAGCAAAACTCAAATAGCTATCCAGAATATCCATCTCAATCATTCAACATTAACCCTTACATGATGGTCAGCCAAAAACGGTAAATTTAGTGATCTTGGGCAATGTCCATTTGCCGGCGGGGATTGGAGTATTTTTGAAAATTTACCGCTGTAATGACTGGCTCGGGAACCGAGACAGTCGTTCCGGTGGCATATTCTCGGGAATGACCTTGTCTGTGCCTGCAAATGTACATTAAATAAGCAAGCGAATATTTGGATTTTACTGAACAAATTGAACCAGTAAAGGGTTAACATTAATGCCATATGGCTTTCCTCAAACAAAATGACAAATCTCAGGCGGTAAGATAAACCAAAATATCTTAAATTTCTGAATTTTTTCAATTATTGAAGATTCTGAGCCAGTGCGTTGACAATATTGACTACTACTACTACTACTACTACTACTACTACTACTACTACTACTACTACTACTACTACTACTACTACTACTACTACTACTACTACTACTACTACTGCTGCTGCTGCTGCTACTACTACTACTACTACTACTACTACTACTACTACTACTACTACTACTACTACTACTACTACTACTACTACTACTACTACTACTACTACTGCTACTACTATTACAGCTACTACTATTACTACTACTGCTGCTACTACTACTACTACTACTACTACTACTACTACTACTACTACTACTACTACTACTACTGCTACTACTGCTACTACTACTACTACTACTACTACTACTACTACTACTACTACTACTACTATTACTGCTACTACTAAATAATAGATTCGCTATATATGGCCTATGTGTCAAAATGCTGTTGCATAATTTCAAACTAATTTGACTGAACACCAGCTTCCACTCAAATTGATTTCAAAATATAGGTATTGTGATTACACCTTAAAGTTGGTAAAATGCGATTATTGCTACGTGTTTGTGATGGAGCCCCTTATTTCCAGGGCCCGGGACTGTAGCCCTAACTTACATTGCAAATTATTGTAAACCCTTTCGTGGTCAAATTTGGTCAAGAAAATTTAAATATCTATTGAATGTCCATTTACAGGTCAAAAGAATACAATTTTTGAAAAATTATCACTTGAATGACTGGCTCGGTTATCGAGCCAGTCAGTTCAGTGGTATATTATCAAAAATTGTATTCTCTTGACCTGTAAATGGACATTCCACAACACCATAACAGAGACAGGTTTTGGCCAGCATGACCGTTAAGGCGTTAAATAGATCTACATTTTCTTGACGTATTTAAACATGTCAAAGCGAATAACCAAATTACTCATATATACATCTTGACCAGGTTCACTTAAAGCTCACATATGAAAGTCAACATTAGCTCTGCCGCTAATACAAATAGCCATAGGCCGAAATACAGTTATTAAATGACACACCTATTCATACAGTTTCACGGTTCTATAGAGAATACTTGTTGACCTGTCCTGATCTATATCAGTACAATCTTATCTCCATCGGTATTCAGTTCACGCCTCTATATAGAAAAAATGTTAACAAATCGGCACATAGGGATATATTAGTGTTTATTTATTTACTTATTAACCTCGTGATAATCACTGTATACTTTGTCACTTTACTCGCCATAATAATTGTTCTAAGTAACGTACACTCATATGCTACCTCGGTAGTCTGAGTGTAATAAATGTGAAACGGAAACTGATTACTGAATAGAACTTAATTAACTGATTTGTAAAACTACACGATACTAATAATAGGTAAGCATATTTCTGTCAATTTTCAAATTGTTATTTATCAGTACAAAATATCTCTGTGCACGAATTGCTTCACACACACACACACACGCACACACACACACACACACACACACACACACACACACACACACACACACACACACACACACACACACACACACACTCACACACACCCACCCACCCACCCACCCACCCACCCACCCACCCACCCACCCACCCACCCACCCACCCACCCACCCACCCACCCACCCACCCACCCACCCACCCACCCACACACACACACACACACACACAAATTAGTTTTAAAACATTCCACAGAATGTTTATTAAATGGTAAAAACTTACAATTCGTGCAACATGTCGAACTATTAAGCATTTAAGACAGACTAAATCGAGTCATTCATGCGGCAATTAATTATGGCGGCATCCTAGACGCAGCTTAGCTGATTATGACGTTATATGACGTCATATGATAGATGGATACTCCGGAAAGGTCAATTGAATTCTGCGGATACTGTCAAATATGGACGTTGTGTTAACTGTCATAGTGATAGTTTAGAAAAGTCAATTTTTGCAGGCTAAGAAAAGACTAACTTTGAAAATGTATCGCTGGATTGTCATTCCAGTGATACATTTTCAAAAACGTTTTCTCACGGCCTGCAAATGGCCATACAGTCAGTAAGCAAAATGTCAATTTTCGTGACCGAGTTCATTAAAAAGTATTTAAAACGTTGGAATAGGAATATTTTATGCAGTAGAATTTATTCACGATTATTCGATTATATAATCTATAATCTGTTATATAAATTAACGATTAAAAAAATAATCGCTAATTACGATTTAATCACGTAATCGCGACTGGTCTTATTAGATTCAATTTCACAACTTAAAAATTTAGTTTCATTACATCTATAGCCACACAATTTAAGCTTCTAAAAGTATACAATTTTAACAATTTTATTTTCAAGAATTTTGGTGTGAATATGCACCTTTAACGCTTCTTGTGTCAGCGTAATCCATTAATAGCCAAACCGGTGCACTATTTAGGAATGTCCATTTGCAGCTCAAGAGAAAGCTATTTTGTGAAAATTTACCACTGAAATGACTGGCTCGGTAACCGAGCCAGTCATTTCAATAGTAAATATTTAAAAATAGTCTTCTTTTGGGCTGCAAATGGAAACTGGCTAAGCAAACACATTTTTAAAAACCATTTTCCATTTGATGGTCAACCCGGACAAAAACGTCATCTTTAGGCGGTTTTGAAGAAAAGTCTATTTGCAGGACAGCAAAAAAGCTATTTTCTGTCAATTTCAGTAGCAAATTTACACAGAAAAATCGCTTGAACACTCTTGACCATTAAAGGGTTAATTGATACGAGTCGCATTTTGAGCGCTTTTAGGCGCTGTTGATACAACAAGGGTTAATACATTTGCATAGATATATTTACAGCCACGCTTACATAGAAGTCACATAAGACAATGGCGTTATCGAATGCCCCGGATATGGTCTATAAGTACAACGTGCCGCAAGCTACGATATGTCCTGACGATTACGACGAGAGTTATACTCGGCTCATCCTAGATGCTCATGCGGCGCAGGCTGATTTCGACTGGAAAGGAAAGGAAGTGATGGTGATTACCTACGTCAGGTCAGGTATGCATTTAGGCGGGTACCCGACTCGAGTACCCGACTCCGCATTCCCTCGTTGGCGATTCCCTAGCTCAGGATCAAACATGGGGCAATTACATTGCCGAAGTAATTAATTACAATTCCAATTACTTTGCAAAACCGTCAATTAAATTACAATTACAATTACTCATTTTGTGAATGTAATTAATTACAATTACAATTGCTTTTTACCAATATAGGTGTGTATGAATTGGTTTCTAAGCAATGGCACGTGTATGAGTGTGCCTGTGTGTGCTGGATAAAAACAAAAAATTTGATGCAATCATTTTATTTTGAAATAAACTGAAGTGACCTTTGTTTTTAATCTTTGCACATATATGTAGTTTAGAGCAAAACACGAATTATATAGTTATTATACTAACCCTTTAATACTCAAGTTCGCAAAATATGGCTTTTGTAGTGGTCTTGAGAAAACAAGACCAAGGGACTGAGAGTATTTCTGAAAATTTACCATAACAGAACCACCCCAGATAACGCAACATACTGGGCCAATGCTGGGCGGGTATCGGCCCGGCATCGGCCCGGCATCGGCCCAGTAAACTGCGTTATCAGGGACTCATTCCAGTGACCAATTTGCAAAGATAGTCCTCTCTTGGTCTGCAAATGGATATGTTTTTTGAGAAAATAATCTGTCTCAGGTCTGCATATACTCTTTCAATAACCATAGCCGATACCACACTGATGTCACAATTTTTAATTTTCAAATTAAATTAATGACAGCAACATCGTCCACCAAATTTATTGAAAAATGTACACCAGTTTCTTTGCTATCGACACAGTAAAAGATAGAATATTGACACTAGAGAAGGGTTAAAGGGCTGAGCCTGCCAAAAATTGCTTGAGCAGTGGTCTTGAGCAAAGCCCAATTGCAGGGTAAGAGAAGACTATTTTCCTCATTTTACCATTGGAATGACTGGTTCGCTAACCATTCCATTCATTCTGGTGTTGGATTAAAAAATATAGTCCTCTTGACGTGCATATGGACGATACTGAGCAAAACAGTTTAAATTTTCATGACAAATCTTGAGCTTTAACGAATTAATGTACTGCACCCTATAGAAAACAGCCCATGAGGTATTAACCCATCTCAATGCGAAAATTCTTTAGGAAGTCTGAAATGTTTAATATTTTGAAAATAATTTCACTGGAAGTTGTTGGTACCTACATGAATACAACCAACGACATCTAGTTACGTTATTTTCAAAATATTCAACCGAGTAATTCTTACATTGTAAGTGGAATTTGTAATATTTCATCTGTGTAGTTGAAAGGGTGTCTACAATCCCTTCAATAAAATTATCAAGACTTGTGAGTGGATAAACTCACACAACTGAACAGATAGATTGCTGACCACTGGTGGAGGTAACCCTATCAATAATTCTCTTTCCAGTGGTAAATTACATATATGTTAGTATTACATACACTATATGAACTAAGTTCTTAAAAATAATTTGACTGCAAGTTGGTGATGCGCTAAACAGCTCCAACTTCTAACTTGTTTTCAGAATATTGTACAACTCTCATCAGACATACCAGAGTACTTTCTTGAAATTTAGAGTTAAAAGTTAATCTACTGGGCTCAATAGAAAAACACAGGCCATGAGAACATGATATTTTTGTATACATTTAAACATGTTTATAAAGAACAACCTGGAAACCATAGAAAACTGTCATTTATACACAGGTTTCATAATTCTCATTTAGGAATTAAACCTTTCAATGAGATGTCTGAAAAATTATGGTTTACTATTTTGATAGTAATTCGACTTCATCTGTTGCTGTCTAAGGCACCTTTGATTTCCAGTAAAATTATTAAGAAATTTCAATGACTCTCTTGACAGTAGTTTCCATATTTACATGTATGCGAAACAAGATTATAATAAAATAAAATTTTACTTAAATTATCTGAAGCTGAAAGAGCATATATGAAAAAGCTTATATATTCGCCCATATATCCTGTTTGATATTTTGAAACTAATTTGACTGTAAGCAGTTGCTGGCTAAGGAAGCAGCAGTCAGGCAGCAAGCACTTCCAGTTAAATTAACATCCAGTTAGATTAATGTTAATAGGCCTTTGAGCCAAAAGAACAGATACAAAACCTTACATGTGTAATAATAACAAATATTTCTGTTTAATATTTTGAAACTAATTTGACTGGAGCAGTCAAATTAATGTAAAAGAATTGAACAACTTATTAGTATGATGATGTGATTTGTTATACATTGTGTACATTCCTAATGCATTAGTGTCAGTATCGAACAGATGTGCAATTTTTGTATGTAATTGATAAATTAATTGAAATTACCAATTACAAATTACATTTGAATTGAATTAAATTCAATTACAATTATTTTTGTAGCTACTCAATTACAATTACAATCAATTACATGGAAAATGTAATTAAATTACAGCCAATTACAATTACAAATTACAATTACCCCATGTCTGCTCAGGATATGAGCCCACTATTGTGATTCAATGTAAAAATAGAGTCGTGGCTTCTTCGAGAATAAACTTTTCTAGGTCTCGTATCGAAGGAGATCTCGCGAGATAAGAATGTTTTGTGATTGTGAGCAATGGGAGTCGGGTACCAGATTAGTATGTATTTAATTAGGCCACATCACAGATATTGAATACTGTAGACCGCATACCGTTGCCTTCACTTGCTGTGACGTGATGTCCCGACAAGATAGGATATTTAGATTGTGTATCGAACCGGTAACCAGTCTACACCTGCCGACCAAACGTCAAACTGTTATAAGAATCGGCAATAAAAGTACATTGAAAGTAATCATACGGCTCCTACCACAATATTACGATGTAGAAGTGGAAGTTTTATTGCGATTTGCAGGGCGACTACATTGTCATGATTTTTTTCCCCGGAAAATAAGTTTGGACGAGCGCTAGAGCGAGCGGTTTGCCTTTATATCGGACATAGCAGTTATTTCTTCCAGTGTTTGCATATGTGAGCATACAGAAATGCATACAAATCATCAATTTAAACTATACCTTGTCTATTACAAATTGCAAAGGCATACATATAATTCAACAGATTTATTTAATAAAACTTTGCGGTTAATAGCACCCCCCCCTCCTATTATTAGCTATTTTGCTAATGAAAATTATTTGACATGTAGATGAAAAAAATCCGGAGGCCTGTTAAAATTCCGCATTTCTCAGATAAATCCGGAGAGATAGTCCGCTGGATTTTTTTTTTAGCAAAACCGCGCATTTTCTAAATTCCTATGAGGATTAAAAACAGTGTGTATTGCGATGGATAGATAACAAAGCCTAAAGTTACCTATTTTCGTAAATATCATTACCGTGAATATAATATTTGCTAACGTTAGTAAAATTGGGTTCGTTATTTTATTATGATAAATAACGAATGACTAACACAATTATTAAGAATAAAATAGATTTAGGTGGTGTTCTAATATTCTCTTGTAACCGAGATCGGCCGAGAAAATACTGTAGGAAATCACTATGTCACGTGACATGCGCACTTGGACGAACATTACTGAGCTATGAAAATACACATTTGACGGCACTATAATCGATCTATTGTAATCATATATGTGGGTCATATCTACTGGAGTGTCCGATGTGTCACTCAAATGGGCGGGGCATAGCTAGAAAAGGATCCCTCTATTCTGAATGAACAAACATGCACATTTAACACTTTCAAGCCGAAGCCAACGAAAACAGGCATCTGCAATGGTTTAGAGGAATGTCCATTTGCAGGCCAAGAAAAGACTGTTTTTTAAAAAGAATTACCACTCGAATGACTGGCTCGGTAATCGAGCCAGTCATTCCAGTAGTAAAATGTCAAAAATAGTTTTCTCTTGGCCTGCAAATTGACATTCAATAACCAAATATTTTGAATTTTTGTTCAAATTTAGCCATTAAAAGGTTAAACAACGTCGTTCAATGATATCCTTCCCGGCACATTGATGACTGAATGACATCGCTACACGAGAAAGTAGCGATGTCCGATAAAGCTATCTTTAATCTTTATGTAAGCAAGAATTTGTGATTGGTGAATCTGTTAATATGATTATCGACTACTATCACAGTGGAGTACCTAGCTCTGTCACAATTTACAATTAAACTTCTTTATATTTTGGGGCTTGTTTGACTGGGGGCTGCAGCAACATCCGCGATCAGATTGGTTGCAAAGTATTCACCGGTGTTCCGGTATAGTCACCTGAAATTAGGGTTCTGGGAATCCAGGGTTCGAAGAATATAAATAGATCCCAACACGTGCAACACCTGGGCGGAGCTGGGCCAGAGATGCGCGTGGTATATCTTGAAATGGATCCCTCAATTGATGAAATTATGGTAATAATGTCTATGAAAATGATGGAAACTAGGAAATGACGATAATTGACGATGCTGGTAACCATAAATATTTTCTAGAAATGTATTTATTAATATTGTTAATATATAATATTAATGGTAAACTGTTATCCGCCATGCAATTGCTAATACTGATTATAACACTGCAAAGGGTAAGTAGATTAAAGTGGAAATAAATTCATTCAAATTCATATGATACTCTTTGAATGATTCTAAGATCATCAAAACTGAAGTCAGAAACTCAGAGAGCTTTACATATATAAAGATTGATCCAAATTAATGACACTGACATTTGTTGCTGTTGGTGGTTGTTTACGATTGATTCCTGACCTTGCAGCCTAACTTTGCTAAGACCCAAAATGACCGAAAACCTGCATTTCATAGTAAATATATCCCATTCGATGTCACACTTGTTGTCCCTATGATGATCATTATATGCCATTAGCCATTGTGTTTTGAGCTTGACACCGCGGTACCAGGGTCGCCGAGTTAGTGCATAACCCATTATCATAAACATGCATCTAGGCACTCAGATCCTAAGGATATCTTATCTACATCCTGAGACATGACAGAGATTGTAAAATTTACCTAAAATGGTCAAAATGGTATTGACTTCTGCTGTAGGTACTGACCTTAACATCGCAGCACCAACGTCACTGTTCTATCAGACAATTCCTCATCGAAAACTTACGTTCAGACCATAACATTAAACAAATATTTTAACTAGAATCTGAGACATGGCCAAATACGTCAAGATTCTACCCGCACGTGGCAGCCATTTTGGATTTCTAATGCAAATGAGGGTAAAAAAGGTCCAGCCTCAGCTAGTGTCCATATCTTAAATGTTATATATGGGCATAGCCTATATTCATGCCAAAGCGCATGTTTGTACTACACTGTGCAGTGTTTAGGTCATTTTGGGATCTTAGTAAGTCCAATACTTCCTAAGCAGTGAGAGATAATTGCTGGATCCAATCTGTCACTCAAGTATATGACGTCATAATCAATCACGTCACATTTAGGCTGACATCGCAATTAAAGTGCGTAATGAATAACGTAACTATATCCGTCGTGAAGCTTGAATAGTCAGTCCGTCAGTTGCATGAATTGCATGTCCTTATTATTTAATAAAGATGCTGTTGAATATTTTGAAACTAATTTGACTGGGGGCTGTTGCTGCCCTAAGCATCAACAGCACCCAGTCAAATTAGTTGCAAAACATTCAACAGCTTACCTGTATAGTTTTCTGGAAATTGAGATTCAGGGAGTGCTGGGATCGATTAATCCCAATACGGACAACCGTGGTTGGAGCTTGGGTGGAGATGGGCGAGGCAGAGCTATTAAAACTGGGTCCGTTGCTCCTGGGTATAAATAATTTTGGGCATACTCTATATATTCGTTGTCATATAATAAATGGTCTTTGTGTATTATTCCTGCATACATGCATATTCATTCATACACAAGCTTGATACACTGTCACCCATATTTGTTATTATTTATAGCTTGTTAGAAACGACACTGCCTCTCTGTCCGTCCGTCCAGAAAAACAGACTGATGGACGTAAGGACGGACGGAGACCAAGACGGATGGCCGGGCGCCTAGACAGACGGACGGATGGATGGACGGATGGGAGGACGGACGTACACCTAGACGAACGGATGGACGGACGGGCGGACGTCCTTCCATTCGTCCGTTCATCTATCCATCTGCCCATCGATCTGGCAGTCCATCCACCCGCCTGTCCGACTGCCCCTGCTAATCCATCCGTCCGTCCGTCCATCCGTCCTTCCGTCCATCTACCTGTTCATCCATCCGTCCACCTACTCGACCACCAGCCTGCCAGATGATCTACCACATTTTCATCACGGTGGTCACTCAGATAGTATGTATTACATGTGGCATATCTTCTTCTTTTCGTTCGCTGATCATACCGCCAGTCCTGTAATGACATCATATCGTATCGACATGATCATAAGCGTTAAGTGCGTGATCCATGGTTTATTAGAGTGCGCCGTGCGGCCTGGAACCTCCGTCTTCAGCACTCGAGGTTTCTGTCAGGGTTACCTCACCCGTACCTCCTTTAGTCGCCTCTTACGACACGCAGAGGATACGGAAGGTGTATTCTAAGCCCCACCTACAGGGAAAATGTGGCATATTATCAACATATTTGTCTGTTTTAGGTACGCATATGTCTTGGTACCTTGTCAGATACTTACTACAGGGAAGCACAAAACCTCTACCTGACGTAATGACAGAGAGCTTCTATCCACCTTACTTCAGATTGGAGGGAAGCCCACAAACTGGGCCTCGCAGGGTGATCAGTTGTCATCTTATCCCGTGCCAGTTTACTACCGATAGCATCTTTAAAACTGGCAATAGGAAGTTCATCTACATCATCCGTAATCCGAATGATGTTGCCGTGTCGGCGTACAACTTATTTAAAGAATGGAAAGGTATTAACTGTGTGCCAAGCACGTTTTCCGAGTACTACAAACAGCTTATGACTAACACAGGTATGTGGCAAAAGACCTTTCACTCTATCCAGCAATCATATGACGTCACGTGTACGTGCCATATAGAATGACATCATAATCAATGGCGTCATTATGACGTCACGAATGACATAGATAAGTACGTCACGAACCCATAATTGAAAACGGACTACGTGTTGTTGTACGAATTGTATGTATTTACTATTTAATAAAGATTCTGTTGAATATTCTGAAACTAATTTGACTGGGCGCTGTATATTTAACAGCTTATCTGTATAGTTTTCTGGAAATTGATCGATCCTAACACGAGCGAGGTGTGGGTGGAGCTTAGCTAGAGGTGGGCGGGGCTTAGCAAAAACTGGAAATGTCCATTGCCTATATAGTGCCATTATACTGGGGCGGATCCTTTTCTAGCTATGCCCCGCCCATTTCTAGCTAAGCTCCGCCCACGTTGCATTCGTATTTGAATCAATTTATGCAATTTGGAGCCTACATTCCGAGTCTCCAATTTCAACTTAATTGATAAATTCAGTTTATCAATCAATCATATGACATCATAATCAACAACGTCAGGTGTAGGCTTACGTCATAATCAATTAGGTCATCAATGATGTGATTTAGTTCATCATAAACGCTTAATAGTGCGTCAATCTGTACGAATAGTATGTTTTTACTATTTAATAAACATTCCGGTGAATATTTTGAAACTAATTTGACTGAGCGCGGTTGCAGTAAATTAGTTTCAAAATATTCAACAACTTACTTCTATAGTTTTCTGTAAATTGAGATTCAGAGTGTGTAGGGATTGATTGATCCCAACACAGGCAAGGCATGGGTGGAGCTTAGCTAGAGAAGGGTGGGGTATAGCTAAAATGGATTCCTCCATTACATATGTAAGCTGTTGAATATTTTGAAAATAATTTGACTAGGAGCTGCTGCTGACTATATCAGCAACAGCTCCAAGACAAATTAGTTTCATAATATTCCACAGAATGTTTATAAAATTGCAAATTCACCAAGGACATATAAGTCACTTTCATGACATAGACCTATTTTTTGACTGCTTGACAGACTTACGTCATTTTGATTGTGACGTCAGATAAGAACGTATTTTGATTATGACGTCAGATACTTGAGTGACACATTGGATGCCCCCCCCCCCCTTTGGTCTCTCCGACATAGAATATCTGTCATGTTATTATCAACACTGCATATATATTTTCTTGAGAAGACAGTGAATACTCTGAACAGAGATGGTGAAACGTTCAACTGTCTGAGTGCTGAAAGTCACCAGACGCTAATTTCCAAGGGGCATAGCTCTGAACCTGCTGAATATTTTGAAAACAAGTTGACTGGAAGTTGTTGGTGGCTCGGCCACCAACAACTTTCAGTCAAATTGTTTTCAAGATATTCAGCATATCCAGAGTTAAACCCAATCGAAAATGTAGTCTGCAGAAAGTGAGCAGACAGACAGATAAAGTGACCATGACATGAATTTTAAATTTTAAAGTGTGCATGGCACGACTTGTATAACTTTGCATAAATAGATCACACACGCGTCACCATTTCATAGGAGACACACTGATTCTCTTGAAAAGTTCTCAGTTAATAACAAAAACCGCTTTTGTTCAATATCCAATAGCCTGCCACCAGCCATCGTCCTATTGCACGATCCTAGCCCTCCCACTACGTTTCCGTACCGAGTACCGTGCTTGTACGCCTTTGATGTCTGTGCTAAGTTCACGAAGCTTCATACATATTAATGAGCTGGGGTCAGTCAACTTGCGACAATGAGATTGCTCGATAAGAAATCAGGAAGTAGACAAATTTACGCTTGGGCGTAAACCAAACTAGCGGTTTCTGTTACCGAAAACCAATCTGCACATTTTCTGTTCCTCAGATAACTTGTTTAGAGCAAAACTATTGCAAACCTTTGCAAATGTCTCTGCAGTTCAACAGCGTCGCGACCGCCGTTCTTTTTGTGATTGTAAAGTAGGTCACCAGACGAAGTCTCGCCTATCGCGTGAAGTAGGCAGAAATCTGATTGGCTACCTCCAGCCCACTTGTGTAATGTTACTTCACATAGCGAGAAATCACGGGTCTGTAAGTACGGACTCGAACGGCGTAGCTATGAGAGTGGTCGTATGTAAGTACGATGGCCACCAACATGCGTATCGATTCCCAAATCAAAATTGATCACATGTGTGGGAGGTAATCACGCTAATTTATTTGCACAGACGGTACTTATAAGACGATATTTATCTCCCTTTCACCATAATTTCAATGAAAATTAGCAAAATTCAAGCCATGCGGATTTTGATTGTATTTCAGCTCTAATGTATAAATGGTTATTAAAATTGTGTTGGCATACAGACTTTAAGGGGACATGAGAAATTGAGTCAGCCTTCTTGCGAAACGGAATTACTTTTCAAATAGTTTATTAATACACAGAATTCTTGTAATAATGAGGAGCTTAGCTTAGCGTACCTCATAAAAGCTATGTAGAAGAAAGGCTGGTGTACATTTTGGAAGCAATGGCGATGAAACCTCGATCTGTCACTCAAGTATCTGAATCAAATACATCACATGTTAGCTGACCCAATAAAATCTAAAGGTCCGTCACCTACCTCTACGAATTGTATGTCGTTGCGATGAAATTTGTTGAATATTTTGAAACTAATTTTATAGGGAGCAGAGACTGCCAAAAGCAACACCATCCTCCAGACAAATTAGTTTCAAAATATTCAGCTTGCCTCTATAATTACATTGAAATTGGGTTTCTGGGAATTCAGTGGTTTCATAGTATATAAATTGATTCCAGCACACGCACAAAGTGGGCGGAGCTTATTTAGAAATCGACCCCTCTATTGTCGTCTTAGATATCAATAGTTTGCCGAAACATAGTTTCCAAAATTAGTAACAGCTATCATATGTAAGAGAAACAAATGTAAGAAATCGGAATACTTTCAGCAATATTCGGTCTCCAGCCAACTTCCCACAATTCATTGCACTTACTACAGTTCAACGTTAAGTACAGTTTTCCGGGTAACGTTAAACTTTAGTAAGAACAATGAATTGTGAGAAATTGGCTGGAGAGCCCAGTGGCGATGGAATGGAATTTTGGTTGGAGGGAGACAGCGGGGTGGGCCCAGGAGAGGGTGCCCCGAATTTGTTGTGTCAGGGGGTCCGCCCCCGTAAAATTTTGAACTCTGAATGCTCTCAGATGGCTTGTCCTGCATTTCTGCAGGTGCATATGAACTAAATCACGGGCATATATCATTTCTAGAAGAGAAGGCTATTTTGAGGATTTACAACTGGAATGACTGGCGCTATCAAGAAAGACTAAATATTGGGGGTGGGTGGGGGTTGGGGTGGGGGGGTGGAGGGGGTATGTGAATATAGGCACCCCGTCAAGCTCATGATTGAGGGTGGGAGGGGTGGGTGGGTGAGGCTGGGGGGGGGGCGTCCCTCTGTTCCTCTGCTTTCGGCGCCTACGCTGGCGACCGAATAGTCAGCTATTCGATCTTATAATCATGCTGACCTCTCTACTGTCTGTTACTTTTCAGCAAGAACATTTCCATTTGTTGGATGGTTTGATCACGTGAAAGCTTGGGAAGAATACGCTGCTAAGAACCTGGATGTGCCTATTATGTTCCAAATGTACGAGGATCTAGTCAGGGTAGGTAAATACACACAAAGGTATTAAAGATGCATATTTACACCAAAATGTTTCAAAATAAATTTGTTAAAATTTTATACTTTTAGACGCTTAAATTGTGGGCACAGATGTAAATGAAAGAAATCTTAGCATATGATGATTCCACTACGTATAAATTAATATAATTTTTTTAGTTGCGAGTTTGAGGGACTCGTGCCTCTAATTCAATTTGACATCCTGGAAAAATTATATTAATTTGTACATAAGGAGATCATCATATGTTAAGATTTATTTCATTTCATTACGTCTATACGCACAATTTAAGCCTCTAAAAGTATAAAATTTTAACAAATTTATTTTGAAGCACTTTGGTGTGAATATGCACCTTTAATCGGGTAGGATTATTTCTATCTTTAGTAATTTACCAACAAATATTTGAACAGAGGAATAAAATGAAACATCTCTATTTAATAAAGAAACACAATTTTCCCATTATGAAAAGAAAGATGTCATATTTTCTGCCGTGTTTCTCCCTTTTAACCCTTTCATGGCCAATCCGGTAAAAACCGGCCGTTGCAGTAATCTTGAGAAATATCCATAAATTTACAGGCTAGGAAAAGAATATTTTAAAAGAATTTACTACTAGAATGACTGGCTCGACAACCGAGAATTCCAGAATATTCACCTGCAATTTCCTACAATTTCTGCCAGGATTAATTTAATTGACAAGTGAAAATGTTACGCCAGACATATGTTCGAAGATCATTCCAGTAGGAATGTTTCATTTTATAAATAATTTCTCATGCCAATGAGCTGGAGTGCTTTTTTTCAAAGCAGAATGACAAATAATGGACCTTTCCAGTTTTAGCAATGCCCCGCCCATATTTAGCTAAGATCCACCCACACTTTGTTGTGTTGGATCGGCAGATCCCTGAACTGCTAGACTACAAATTTCCAGAAAAGTATGCAGGTAAGCTCCCAATCAAACTAGTTTCAAAATATTCAACAACATGTTTATTAAATTGTAAAGACATACCCACCCATAGTTTGTCATCAATTAAGCATTTGTGCCGAACTTATCTACGCCATTCATGTCGTCATTGATCATGACGTCATCCTACGCCTCACGTAGTTGATTATAAAGTCATATGATGGATGGATAAACTGGAAAGGTCCATTGCAATTATGAGTGTTAGGGCGCCGGAATTCCTGTATAAAATTGAGTACGCAGTTACGATGCCTTATGTTACCAGAAAACAAGCGCGACACGCTAAAGTTCCGATTTAAGCTGCGTTTACCTGGCACGCGGAATGCGGAAAGCGGGTTGCGGAAGCGGAATGCGGAATATACTTCAGATAGCTCTTTACTATTTTCCTTCATCCATTTACCTGCACGCGGTGTGCGAAACGCGGAAAAACGGATTGCTAGGTGTAGCGATTTTTCCGGACGGAAAAGATTCCGTTGCGGAATAGAGCATGTGTAACCTAGCAACGAAAGGGTAATTCAAGTAGTTAAAGCTGATGCATCGTCTAAAATTATAAGAACTAATTTGCTGAAAAAGTAGGAAATCAGTAATATTATAATTACATGTTGTTAGATAAGGCGAAGGTATCATTTTGAATCTAGTCGTCAGTATCCGCCATTTTTGGATCTACATCTCTTGCCTCCGTACATAAACATTTTGTAATCGTCTCAGTGGAAAGCTAGATATCAAAGTTTTAATAATGTGTTGTCGCTTTTGAAATAAATTTGTTAGAAATATCGCAATATCACAAATAAAATTCCAATAAAATAACGCAATGATACCGTGTGCGGTTAAATGGCACACGCGATAGTTTACCTGCGTTCCACATACCCGCTTTCTGTTCCGCATTCCGCACCCCGCCTGCCAGGTAAACGCAGCTTTAGGAATCTTTGCCTGAAATGTAAGAAAAATTGATGGACGGACGGACGGACGTACTTATACTTGCTGCGAGTTGCAAACAAAATGGATTATTCCAAAATTTAATTCAACCAAAATGGATTATTCCCAAAAAAATTGTTGGGAGATTTTAACCGTTGCGATTAAAACCTGTAGATATTTTGTGATAGAATGTGAATAGAAATAATTTTGTGATATTACGATGTAGACTTCATAGACGAGGAAAAGAAACCCATTGACGAACTTCTCCTCCCAATAGCTGCAAGCAAACTAAAAATTGAGAATCTCTTTATGAGTTCACCCACATATACCTACCTACAAAGCATGAAACTATAGAAAATGACGATCCACTTCGTGGCGGTGAACCATGGAGGAAAAGTACGCTGCACGCTGCGTCATGGGGAACATAGCTTTCCAGTCCTTCTGGAAGCTATGGATTCGTAGATCAAAAACGCCCTTGATAAAAAGGCTACGTTTATACAATGCAACCCGTGTATCCTTGAATCTGTATGTCTGTAACCGCTGGGCAGCTCCAAAGGCAGCTATAGACAAATTCTATGCCTGCCACCGCAAACACATATCCGCCATCACTATACAAGATGTGTAATACGTGGCCGATCTCTGTAAAAGTCGCCCAGCCAAGATGGTCCATGTTTGACCATGTGCTAAGGATGCCAGAAGATACACCAGCACAGATCGCCTTGGAATTTGCCCTACTCGGGGCCAGCAAATACAAAGCCAGGAGTGGACGTCGTTGCATATATCTGCTAAGTGTGCTACGAGGTGACCTCAAGAAAGCAGGACTCGGTACACTCAAGTCAAAGTGGAAGTTTCCATTACGTAGACTATACACGTGTTCCTGTGTTAACGCGGTCGATTTATAAACCAAAGGTCGTGAGTTCGAATCCCGCATCTACCTGATGAACATCAAAAGTCTAAACCTGTTGTGGAGTGAGCGAGTCTCATGAATGTGTTAATAATTCATGAATTCATTTCCTCACTCGATCATATGACGTCATAATCAACTACGCCACGTGTATGCTGACGTCATAATCATGAATGATTCGATTAAGCCCGTTTTTAATGCTTAATAGCCCGACACGTTGTACAAATTGTATGTTTTTGCTATTTAAGAAACATACTGTTGAATACTTTGAAACTAATTTGTCTGGGTGCCATAGGGAGCAACAGCACCCAGCCAAATTAGTTTCAAAATATTCAACAGCTTACCTGTATAAATTTCTGGAAATTGATAGTCACGGTGTTCAGAGATCGATCGATCCCAACAGGAGTGTGGTGTGGATGGAGCTTACATAGAGATGGGCGAGGAATAGCTAAAACTGGAAAGGTCAATTCATTTGTGATAAATATGTTTTCTTTTTAAAAAATTTTAGAAGCCAAAGGAGAGCTTGCGTAAGATAGCAGCGTTTCTTAACATTGACGCGAGTGAACGGCTCCTTGACGACATTGCTGAGGCGAGTAAATTCAGCAATATGAGCAAGAATAAGATAGACGACAACACAGAGGACCAACTCAAGGGTGATGCGAATAAGGCTCTATATCGGAAAGGTAGGTGTATTGGCAACGGCGGATATAGGAATTCTTTAACCATTTAAGACTCAGGACGGCCAAAGCAAACACCGGAGTTCGCAGTGGTCTTAGGAAAATGTTCATTTGCATACCAAGAGAATTCTATTTTTGAAAATTTATCGCTGGAATGACTGGCTCGTTTATCGAGCCAGTCATTCCAGTGATAAATTCTCAAAGAATAATATTCTCTTGGTCTGCAAATGTATACATTTTCTGTATGACAATTGAAATAATTTTCTTGAACAAATTCTACGGTTAAACGTTGTCATGGAATAGCTTCTAGAATGAATATTCTAGCCAACTTTTCAGAGGCTACATACATTTCCACTCTAATGAAATTTTTGGATTGAGTGAAACCATCAATATGTCACTCAACTATAAGACGTCATAATCAATGGGACCGTCCCAGTTTATCCATCCATCATGTGACGTCATAATCAGCTACGTGACGTGTAGGATGACATCATAATCAAGTGTGTCACGAAGGAATAATTGGTTACGGACAAAGCGTCGTTGTACGAATTGTGTGTCTTTACTATTTAATAAAGATGCTGTTGAATATTTTGAAACTAATTTGAATGGGCGCTGTTGCTGCCATACTCAACAGCAGCACACAGTCAAATTAGTTTCAAAATATCCAACAGCATACCTGCATAGTTTTCTGGAAATTGATAGTCATGGAGTTCAGAGAAGAATCCAGTTATGGCTATGCCCCGCCTATCTCTAGCTAAGCTCCACCCACAATTCTTCGTGTTGGGATAGATCGATCAATTGATATTTTCAACGACATGTTTATTAAATAGTAGACATGCAATTCGTACACCAATGCATAGTCAGTCATCAATTAAGCGTTCGTGACGAACTTATCTGCGTCATTCATGACTTCATTGATTAGAACGTCAGTCTATATGTCAGGTAGTTGATTACGAGGTCATATGATTGATGTATAAACTAGAAAGGCTCATTGATTCATCCGCTATGAGGTGCGATAAAGCTATTTATTAGTTATTTATTTATGAGAATATTTATTTTTCTATTCTATTCTATTCTGTGGGTATCTCGGAAACTGCCGGTCCGATTATCTAAATTATTTGTTATTACTATAGGTGTCATTGGAGACTGGAAGAACTGGCTGACTGTTGGGGATTATGAATTCTTCCAAAGTATTTTTCCCGAGCAATCCTCGGACATGGCCTGCAAGGACAAGTTAATCTTCACATAATAGAGTGATCAATTCACCTTTCCAGAGTATTCATTCATCATCAGAACTCGTATGACGTCATAATCACCTCATTGCGTGTATGATGGCGTCATAATCATTACGTCACAAAGGGTTCCATATAGACCGTCACCAAATATCAAATGGTCCGACACGTTGTATGAATTGTATGCCTTTGTAATTCTTTGTTATTTAATAAACATGCTGTTGAATATTTTGAAACTAATTTGAATGGGCGCTGTTGCTGCCTAAGGCAGCAACAGCGCCCAGTAAAATTAGTTTCAAAATATCCAACAGCTTACCTGTATAGTGTTTTGGAAATTGATGGTCAGGGTGTTCTGCGATCGATCGATCCCAACACGAGCGAGGTGTGGGTGAAGCTTAACAAGAGATGGGCGGGGCATAGCTAAAACCGGAAAGGTCCATTCCCTGCCCATTTCTAATAAAATTCTACCCACCTTTTACATGTGTATAAACCTATGACAGACGATCCAACATAAATGACTATACATTTATGATTCTACAAAGTCGGACGATATTTGATCGTGCGTCATAGCTTTCGACAAGTCGAATCATACACGCAAAAAGGTCGCCCAATGCTCAACTTTCGTCCGACCGCGTACACCACGGTGGATGAAACAGCCAATCATATACCGGAATTTAAATCACGTGATTTTAGTGTTATCACTGGTTGGTGAATTCATCGAACAATGTCCGATGCTGTATGATCGTGTATGAGGAACATGTATGGCATACACATGTATCATCATACATGTATACTCATACATGTTGGATCGTCTGCCACAGGCTCTTTGAACTCCCCTGAATTAACAGAATCCCAATTTCAAGGTAATTATATAGGTAAGCCGTTGAATATTTCGAAACTAATTTGACTGGGTGCTGTTGCTGCCTATGGCAGCAACTGCATTAGGCAGCAACAGTTCCCTGTCAAATTAGTTTCAAAATAGTAATTTATAGAGTATTTATTAAATTCACAAAATACATACAATTCGCACGCTCATAACAGACTGTTCAATCTTCAAGATGGAGGGATGCGTCATTATGATTATGACGTCAGTTAACAAGTGACGTAATTGATCATACCGTCATATGCTTGAGTGACAGATCAGATACCTCCATTACTGCATTTGTAATTCTCTTTTTTCAAGATGTGAGCCGGGTTTTTAAGTTTTCTATGTTTTTCCTGTAAAACAGCTCAGAAACGGGAATTATATTTCAATAAAAACAATCAAAACCAAATATAAATGTCTATCATATGTTATGAATTAAAATATATTTGGAAACTTTCCCAACATCTATCTATATAAAGCTTCGGTTAAAATCGTTAATTGTGACGCCATGTAAAATTCGCAGTATGACGTCATCACGCGAATCATGAACTATGTAGGCCTAATTCTAATTCGGCCCGTATACTTAAGCGAAATTCTTAACGCTTGATCGAAATTTATTAACACCTTTAGTGTATTTTCTCTTAAGCATAAGTTGCCAAACGCTTAAGTGAACTTATTTTTGCTTAAGCTTAATAGAATTTCGCTTAAACCTAAATTATTTTGCTTAAGCGATAGGTGATTTGTTTAAGCGAAAATAATATTTTAAGTCTTAAAATAATTTTGCTTAGGCGTAAATAGAATATCGTATAGGTATAGGTCCTAAACAATTATTTTGGCCCAAATATATCGCCATTAGAAACGGGTTTCTAATAAAGATACGAAATGGGATATCAGCTCCGATTCTATATTTAGTTTAGCACGCACGCACACGTGCGTGCGTGCGTGCGTGCGTGCGTGCGTGCGTGCGTGCGTGCGTGCGTGCGTGCGTGCGTGCGTGCGTGCGTGCGTGCGTGCGTGCGTGCGTGAGTGGATTGATCGATCCATCGAGCGAGCAGGCAGACGGGCGGGCAGGTGGGCCAGTGGGTGGGTGGGTGGGTGGGTGGATGGGTGGGTAGGTGGGCGGGCGGGTGTGCGAGCGAGTGAGTGAGTGAGTGAGTGAGTGAGTGAGTGAGTGAGTGAGTGAGTGAGTGAGTGAGTGAGTGAGTGAGTGAGTGAGTGAGTGAGTGGGTGAGTGAGTGAGTGAGTGAGTGAGTGAGGGAGGGAGGGATGGAGGGAGGGGGGGGGGTGCATGCTTGCACGCTTGCTTGGCCGATCGATATTGAAATATTGCGTGAAATATTGCCATGTAGCTGGCCCAATGTTCCACTATGAGCGCGCAGTTAGATCAAATTATGCAGCGCATCGACAGACATCATTCTGCAGATCATCAGAGATCATTGTAACTCTATTTACAATTGCTATCTTACGGTGGCAAAGGATGTGCGATTGAGGCACGATGATGTCAAGAACTCGGAAATTCGTCTCCGAGTGGTCAAAATAACAAAGAAGAAGACAGGAGTAGCATATTCCCTGTGGCAGCAACAGCGCCCAGTCAAATTAGTTTCAAAATATTCAACAAAATGTTTATTAAATGGTAAAATCATACAATTCGTACAACGTGTCGGACTATTAAATGTTAAAGACGGACTAACTCGAGTCATTCATGACGTAATGATTCTGATTATTTTCAGTCATAGTGATTTATTATGATTTCCTGACCGTTCAGTATCCACAATATTCATTCAGTGGTATTGTCAATCGGAATCATCAGATTGTTCAGGAAATTCCGATATCATTTATACGCATACAAGATATAGTGGTTCCAAGTTATTGATATGTTTTTAAACACAGGTTACTGTTTATAGATCAATTAGTATCAGCAATGTAAATCATCTTGGTATTTGTGGATCAACTTAAATCTTTGGCGACTCTTTGCAACTAACATCCATACAAAGATGTAAATAATTTAGTCTGCTAAACTTTCAAAGTATAGTACTACTTTGTTTGCTACCCACAGACAAATTCTTCATTGACAAGTACCTATAAATCGACATTATAATGACATTGACACTGAATTCTGGTCCTTGTGTAAAATAATGGCGGCCATTTTTTGAATTTGGCCACAAACCTCACCTAATGTTTGAGAATTGTATCTGAGACTAGTGTACATGATTTTATTGAATTTCCCATCTAAGAAAACTTATATTTGACCACATTATTGGCCAACTTGGGTCATGGAGTAGCATAAATATTGAACATTTATTACTTTAAGCGCCATCTTGGATTTCGTCATGTGGTGGAGTTAGCCCACACATTTGGGAGGGTTACCCCCTCCCCCCCTTTTTAGTAACCCTTAAAGAACAGGAAAAGGGAACTAGAAAAGGTTATTGAATAGACACATTAAATAATAATAAAATTCCTACCCCCAGTAAAGAATATTAAATGAGCTGGAATAACCTTTAAAACGCACATAAATAACCTTATTTACGTATCCAACGACCGCCGTCATTTTGCCTGGTTAGTGACGTATCCGGACCACGGCTCTCTCTAATGTACGGAGGTGCGAATGATTTACGCGCTGAGCAAGTTTTCCGTATAGTCACGCGATATTAGTCAATTTTATGAGGTCGACAATTTTAAGGCATAGGTGTACCACTAAACACCATAAAATTAATTTACCGCCGTTTGCGGCAGTACTTGCTGGAAATATCACATGAATTGGGCTTATTACTATAAAATCGAAGAAATTATTAATTTGTCATAACCTGGGACTCTGAAATAGTGTTTTATATATTCACGAAAGCTAGTGTCAATTGACTATTCCTCCGTGTATGCGCGATGCGACTGAGTACTTTACCAACCGAATCTGTCCATAGAGTATCCAATTGTGCTGTCCAGCGCCTGTACGTGGTGGGGTTGGGGGCAGAATGTCAGATTTGGAGGAATAGAACCGAGTTTATGTGAGTTAGGCCTACACATATGATTATATATTGCGAGGCAATGCTTACATTACCCTCATCACCACGCCTCCCCATATGCTTGCTCATAGCGAGGCAATGCTTACATTACCCTCATCACCACGCCTCCCCATATGCTTGCTCATAGCGAGGCAATGCTTACATTACCCTCATCACCACGCCTCCCCATATGCTTGCTCATAGCGAGGCAATGCTTACATTACCCTCATCACCACGCCATCCCATATGCTTGCTCATAGCGAGGCAATGCTTACATTACCCTCATCACCACGCCTCCCCATATGCTTGCTCATAGCGAGGCAATGCTTACATTACCCTCATCACCACGCCATCCCATATGCTTGCTCATAGCGAGGCAATGCTTACATTACCCTCATCACCACGCCTCCCCATATGCTTGCTCATAGCGAGGCAATGCTTACATTACCCTCATCACCACGCCTCCCCATATGCTTGCTCATAGCGAGGCAATGCTTACATTACCCTCATCACCACGCCTCCCCATATGCTTGCTCATAGCGAGGCAATGCTTACATTACCCTCATCACCACGCCTCCCCATATGCTTGCTCATAGCGAGGCAATGCTTACATTACCCTCATCACCACGCCTCCCCATATGCTTGCTCATAGCGAGGCAATGCTTACATTACCCTCATCACCACGCCATCCCATATGCTTGCTCATAGCGAGGCAATGCTTACATTACCCTCATCACCACGCCTCCCCATATGCTTGCTCATAGCGAGGCAATGCTTACATTACCCTCATCACCACGCCATCCCATATGCTTGCTCATAGCGAGGCAATGCTTACATTACCCTCATCACCACGCCTCCCCATATGCTTGCTCATAGCGAGGCAATGCTTACATTACCCTCATCACCACGCCTCCCCATATGCTTGCTCATAGCGAGGCAATGCTTACATTACCCTCATCACCACGCCTCCCCATATGCTTGCTCATAGCGAGGCAATGCTTACATTACCCTCATCACCACGCCTCCCCATATGCTTGCTCATAGCGAGGCAATGCTTACATTACCCTCATCACCACGCCTCCCCATATGATTGCTCATAGCGAGGCAATGCTTACATTACCCTCATCACCACGCCTCCCCATATGCTTGCTCATAGCGAGGCAATGCTTACATTACCCTCATCACCACGCCATCCCATATGCTTGCTCATAGCGAGGCAATGCTTACATTACCTTCATCACCACGCCTCCCCATATGCTTGCTCATAGCGAGGCAATGCTTACATTACCCTCATCACCACGCCATCCCATATGCTTGCTCATAGCGAGGCAATGCTTACATTACCCTCATCACCACGCCTCCCCATATGCTTGCTCATAGCGAGGCAATGCTTACATTACCCTCATCACCACGCCATCCCATATGCTTGCTCATAGCGAGGCAATGCTTACATTACCCTCATCACCACGCCTCCCCATATGCTTGCTCATAGCGAGGCAATGCTTACATTACCCTCATCACCACGCCTCCCCATATGCTTGCTCATAGCGAGGCAATGCTTACATTACCCTCATCACCACGCCTCCCCATATGCTTGCTCATAGCGAGGCAATGCTTACATTACCCTCATCACCACGCCTCCCCATATGCTTGCTCATAGCGAGGCAATGCTTACATTACCCTCATCACCACGCCTCCCCATATGCTTGCTCATAGCGAGGCAATGCTTACATTACCCTCATCACCACGCATCCCCATATGCTTGCTCATAGCGAGGCAATGCTTACATTACCCTCATCACCACGCCTCCCCATATGCTTGCTCATAGCGAGGGGAGATTTATATTATCCTGTACCTACCCAAACCGTTTTAATATCGACTTTTAAAATAAAATTTCAATTTTGTCCCAGAATATACCCAATACAGCCATTTTCAAGCTAGGTGAAAACTATTTAAAAAGATTTACAACTGGAATTACTGGTTCTGTTATCGGGCAAGTTATTCCAATGGTAAAATTTCAAAAATAGTCTACTCTAGGCCTGCAAAAGTACCTTTCATAAGATCACTGTACATGCTAATTTGGACTGGATTGCCACTAAAGGGTTACAGGGCTTCCTTCAACTCTGTGACATGGATGCATCACCCTCCCCTCCAAAACTCTCTTCTCACCACCATGGGAGTTGGGGCGCACGATCTTGGAAAACTCCAGGCCTAGAGAGAGCACTTTGCGTACAATTGCGGTGGGAGGGGTGGGTGGTAGCAAGTATGCTCTAAAAGGTAGGGAGGCTGCGTTTCCAACTCACCCCTACCCACCCCTGGGAAATTGTGAAAATCATACTCTCTGGGAAGACATTTCAGTCATTATTCCTAATAAATTGGACTAAAATGTGGGCGGTGTTGTTTCCGGTTGCCTTATTTTCAGTGGGTAGGGTGAGGAGCGGGAGCGATGAAGGGTGTGTGCTACAAGAGTACACTGTTTGAGTTTAACCCCCTTCATATCGGTAATCCGATTATTTCACATTTCACTGCAAGAATAGAGGAAAGTAGTTTGATTTTAATAAATTGTACTCTTTTGCCTTTGGGAAAGGGAGAATTAAAATCAAGTTTTTAACAATAGAGAGATCCATCTCTAGCCATGCTCCACCTACTTTGTACAAATGTTGGAATCAATTTGAAACTTTGAAACATGTTGAATTTTTTGAAAGTAATTTTCCAAGGAGCTGTTGTTGCCATAGATCCCAGTTAAATTAATTAAAAATATTCAATAAAATGTTTACTAAATTACTAAACTGTACTATTGATGTAAAATCATGAATTATTTCAATCAAACTGGGTCTCATTTTCAAAGATTATTTTCAGAAGATACAGTGGGCTTGAGAAAATAATCTTTGAGAAATGTCCATTTGTAGGCCAAGAGAAGAGTATTTTTGAAAATGTAGCAGTCATTTCATTGGAAAGGTTTCAAAAATAATCTTCTCTTGACTTACACATTGACATTAACTAAGCCCACATTTTGACTTCCTGATGATTAAATGATTTTTATCCTAATAATATGGTTTGAATGATGCATTCATTTTTACTTTCTGTATAGTACTAGGGTATGGTTGAATACAACATTCCATGGATCTGTGAAGTTTCTGGCGCACAGATCTGAATGGATCAACATTAAACAAATGTTAATTTCTATCTCTGCATTAATGGTTAAATTTCATTAAGATAATTTCAATTTTGTAATCGAAAATGTATACTTACACTCTGCAGACCAAGAGAAGGTAATCCTTTGAAAATTTACAACTGAATTAGCTGGCTTGATTATGAATACAAGCATTACAGGGGTAAAATTCCAAAAATTGTCTTCTCTTGAATTGTTAATAGCTCAAGACCAATAAAAAGGCTAGTTTTGTTCAGGTTGGCCATAAGAATCTTAAACACTATTCAAACGGTGCAAAACATTTGACTTTACATATTACATATGTTATAATATGTTAGGAGACACAACTATATTGATAATATACTAATAATTGAAAAGAAATCTGTAATTACTAATTAGCAATACTTTGGGCAATGTGATCAATTCTAAATAGCAATCCCAATCCCTAAGCATTTACGCAATTACCCATGTATCCAATGTTCACCACTTCCACTTATGGCCAGTCCTGGTGATTATTAATTATTACCCTATTGAATCAGCTAACGCCTATTAATTGATCAGTATGGGTGGAGTTACACGCCTCTCTGTCAGGAAATTGTTTCCACATAGGACATACCTAATTCACCTTTCCAGAGTACCCACCATCATATGACGTCATAATGAACTGCGTGATGTGTACAATGACATCATAATGAATGACGTCATGAATGACGTCGATAAGTACGTCACGAACGCATATTTGAAGACGGTCTATGCGTTGATGTATAAATTGTTTGCTTTTACTATTTAATAAATATTCTGTTGAATATTTTGAAACTAATTTTACTTGGCGCTGTTGCTGCCATAGGCAGCAACAGAACCAAGTCAAATTAGTTACAAAATATTCAACAGCTTCCCTGTATAGTTTTCAGGGAAATGATATCTAGGGAATTTGGGGATCGATCAATCCCAACACGGCGAGGTGTGGGTGGAGCTTAGCTAGTGATGGGCGGGGTATAGCTAAAAATGGAAAGGCCCATAGTCAGCAATTCCTGAGTGAATGGTGCATGATAACATACTCACATATCCCAGGTTTACTCCACTTCCCTTAAAAAAGATCTTGGTGGGCCATATATGCAGCAATGTTTTAATAATGGAGTGAGTGATTCAACCCTGGTAATGTTAGTTAATTCCGCTGAACCAATTCATGACATGACACTTACAGATAGCACACATCTGATTAGCAAATGTTTTATTTAAATTATTTCTAAAACTACATTTTTTGCATTACTTGAAAGTGGATGATTGATTGTTCTATTCATACTACGTCTACTTTATCAAGTATATATCATCAGCCACCAATATTTTAAATGATGTAATAATTTCTAAAATTTTTCGTCTTAAAGGATAACTAATCCCATCTCTTGATAGCTATTCAGGTGATCTAACACGCTGGTCATAAACTATCCTGGTAATTTTAAGCTTTTTATCACGCCGCTAAGGAAAGATATTCAGGATTTAGTAGTTAAATGTTGGTACATTGTTCAACTGTTCAACATTTACTCGATATTACAAAACAGATAATTGCGATACTGATCAGGGAATGTGACAGGATATGAATGATATGGAATCTATAAACCATATTCTATCGGTGCAATACAACATTTGAGATGAAATTAGCATCGCTTTAATTGAACAAGATATGATAAGGTAACTAAATCACTGCCCTTAATATCCTACACAGGTAAAGTGGAAATGGAAACTATTTCGTTGAACAATTATTATTTAGAGGATTAATGCACTGTAGGGGGGGGGGGGGGGTAGCTACGATAGAATTTATGAGCTGTTCTAAAAATAATAACATTTTGACGTCACGAAAAAACCTCTGGAACAAAACAACCTTGATAAATTGGACTATTTCTCAGTAAAGTTAGACAAATTTGTCAAATCAGCTGGTAAAACCTTGAAATAGTGACACCATTCATTCGACAAGACAAAATACGCCCATGGAGTCGCGTGATTGTCGTTTAAAATGCCACTAATTTACTACATAAATACACAGGCACATGTAGCCGGTCAGTGTAGCTTTTTTCCCACGAAAACTCGCTAACCCGTTATACGTGTCACCATTCTACATCTATCTATATATAGAGTTTTCGAAAAAAATCAACACTGACCGGCCACAAGTGCCTGTGTATAAATACTAGGGAAACAGTTTGCGGTTTATGCAGCCAGGCGCTATCTCACACACGCCGCGACATCTTCCACGTCACGAGACGCTTTCTGATTGGTCGAATCTCCCCAATGCCTTCTCAAGAAGAGGAAAATGGCTGCGATCCCGAAAATCTACAACATCTGTTATTTGCAATGATTTTAAAGGCCAAAGTGACAACGTTAACATCTTTTTGTACAAGTTTTAGTTCGCAAACGCTTTATTAGTATATAAGGTGTCTACGCAATGAATTGTATAGCTACCTTTTCCTTTTCTTTAAAGATGTCAAATCCACCTTCAAACCTTTGTCCCTTTGAATTGGTCACGGGTTCACCTATTTTCCCTCTACTATAAGGTCTTCCAGTACACGCATACTTGTAGTACGTGTGCTGTACTCTGAGCACTTACGTATTGCTATCAATTGTTAACCGAGATTTCTTATTTAAACTTCGTCCATGACTATTAGAACATAATAATAAGCATGATTATTGTAGCTCGCGGGCTATTGTCGGGTCGTTCCGGCACGAAATACCCGCCCGTCGCATCGCATGTGCATGACGAACGAGGGGGCTGGTTAGCTCCGAGTCTCGGGGTTCTGGATCCCGTTAGACGTCGCTCCACGAAATACATAGACCAGCTCGTAAGGCTGGTGGAACTCAATCATTCCTGTGGGGCTGTGCGACCATTACCGCCAAGATTGAACTGCACGGTATCAGCCCAACTATTGGTGTCACCGGTATGTCTTTTTAACCATGGCGAATGAGATAAATAAGAAAATATAATGTTGTCAAACAAGGGTGGACCGCCTGACAGTAAATGAGCATGCAATAATAATACATAAAGTAGAGCTAGCTAATGTACTTTGAACGTGGGGTCGCCGGAGGTACCACACAGACTCGTAAATCCGCAGAGGTATCCCCGCAAGGGAGGCATTGATACAACGCGGGCACTGGTTAACTTAATATAAGCTATTATACATTCATGATACAAATGAAAAAGATTCCCGAGGCTACGAGAGGGCTATGCCTCGCGTGGGCTCTGGGCACCTAGATGCTACCAATTGGTGCGAGAGGTCATAGCCTCGTGTGGGCCTCCGTCACAGGATAGCTTGCTTTTTCGAGAAGCAAGTGCCTCACGTGGGTCTCCGTCACAGGAAAATGCCTTCGACGCTGAAGCGGACGAAAAGTGCTGGCAAAAAGGGGCCACTCTTTTGTTCAACAAAAATGCTATAGGAAAAAGACCATCCTCGTGAAACTATAATTAAAGTGATGCATGCTGATTTACGTGAAGACGGAGCGAGCGATTCCCGAAGGATTCACAACTCTCCGTCTTATGTCATTCCAAGGTACTGCATAGGTAGGTGCCGCTTTTATTTATGTGGGCCTTCTGCTATTCCTATCCTACCATTTAGGTTTTAGAGACAAGAACTAGTTTTGGCCGCAAGTGGCAGAAATTCCTACCTATCATTAGACATGGCTATCCCACGGGCGCAGACGCCCCGCCTGTCGCCTTAGAAAGCTTCTTCCTCCATGGATAGCAGCGTACATGTTCACAGTTCACAACACATCTGAAATGGGTGAGATTCCCGATGTCTTGCGCCGCAACCACATAAAACATCACTGGACGATGGCTACATTTTACACAAGCAATTTTAATGACTGACATATCGTTACGGTGGGGCTAAAGAGATGAATATTCACCGCGAGTGTCCTTCCAGAGAGGGCATGGCAGATTCCAAGATCTTGCCAAGACACTGCTATGAGTTGGGTGGAGATGCGCGTCTTGTCCGTCACCAATCCTACGGACCTAACTATTGACCTGCCATTAGGTTTATGTTCCAATATGCCCAATATGCACTGCGGGACGGAAATAATATATCCAACCATATATAATAATAATTCGCAGTGCTTTCCTTCCTTGGCAAAGATGACTAACTACTAAGTATCCTAAGATATATGGGAGGTGTATGTGAATCCGTACTTTGGTCATCACCGCTCAGAAACCCCCAATAGTTTCCCAGAGTCAGATCAGTCCAACGTGCAGATGGGGAATCTAGACAATTAATACGCCGTAAGGCTGGTGGATCGTGAAGAGAGACAATAACTTTAGTACAATATAGAGGCCTGATAGGTAAGTTGGCCAACTTTACACAACCTTTCCAGAGTGCAGGGCTAGAATACCGCAACAACCGGAAAAGAGGCATTTAACAGCAAGTTACTGCTACTCATTGACGCCATCGAACCGATTCATGACCGACAGGTTAAGTAGATCATATGTAGTTTAACGTAGCACATCGTATAGTAGTAGGGCCAAATGGCGAGTGCAGCTCGCCAACAAGTGTCAAGGTGACTTGTCAATAAGCAGCAAAAAGCCCCTCATTGACGCCAGTTAGCCGATTCTTAAATGCCCGGCGGACGTAGTAGCCTTTATATAATATAATGCACAAAGCAAACGTATACAAACTATGACTACTTAGATGGCGCTTTTGACTTCACATTCTAAATTTACTTCATTTTAAGTTTTTGCAAATTACCCTGGAACAAATACACCTACAGTAAACATTTACACAGGATGCTAATTGTAAGATATCATACTCTGTTAACCTAATGAACTCGAAAATCGGATAACCTCCAGAAAATTAACGCAATGCTCATTTGATAGTTAAATATACTGATTCCCGAGGTTAGGATATTCGTGAAGATTAGCGTCTCCTAAGGCACTAACATTTTAAAATAAGGGCAATTAAATTAAATTAAAATAACATTTATCAATGTACAGCAAGCAGCGAGTGTGCTAGCTTATACAAGTTCTGTTTCTGAGATTTTTAGATGTCCGTATTCAATTGATACTGGGCCAGTTTTGCACCATACCTCTTTAGATCTACTCTCTCTCCCATGTTCCACTAGCCTGTAAAATTCACAATGAATGCAGTTTATCAACAATGATCAAAATATAGCTTGTATGGCTCTTTGATGGTTTTTGCCTGTTTTATCACTGGCCTCTGAACACCCATGCTTCCAGATGACCCACATTCCTACAGATCACAGGGTTGCTAACAATTCTTTCTCCTTGCTATTAATGATTCGTCCGATAGTTGGGAAATCTTTGAACATAATTGTTTCAGCCATTAATTTCACATATTTGGTTCCAAATTTAGCAAGGAGAATATTGATATATACCCAAATCCTGTAGTTATGCGACACTGAGTAAATAGATGGTCTATCGTTTCCTCCTCAGTATTACATAATAAGCACCAGTCTGTAATTGTTATTTTACACATATAAGTTAGATGGCCGACCCATAGCCTTCGATGGAGTAATCCCCATGCCAGGTCCCGTGCGTTTCATGGTAGACAAGGTAGATGCATTGCTTTCCAGGCATTTTCCCAGTTCTTTGGCGTGCATCCTAAATTGTTCCAAAGCCTAGCCACAATTGGAGTCTGTCCCAGACTTTGCATTAGAATTCTATACCAGTCTCTAGATGCCATGTTATATTTTATATGCTCTGACTTAAATACTAATGTTGGGTGCAACATATCTTTGTTGCCATGTGCTTTCGGCAATTTGAACCATACACCAGGTATTGCATTCTTTATTCTAACAAATAAGTGCTGGTCATCAATATGTCTCATTGATGTTGTTCTTGCTACATTCTGTATCGCAATCCATTTACGAGATTTCTGATTTACCAAGTCACGTAAATATTGAATGCCATTTCTGGCCATAGAGGGCAAATATAATACAGCATCATTATCACGAATCAACTCGTTGCCCCAAAGACGTTGCTCTAAGGCACCTTCCTAATAATTGGGTTGTGGCATTGATAGTGTAAATATTTTTAAGGCTTCGAGCTGTTCTTTATATAATCTTTTGATGGTTAGGTGGCAGTTTATGCACATAAATAAACATTCTACTGGAAATGGATCTACGTACCTTTTGTGGAAGGACATTGTATCATCCATATCATTTCCCTCAATCTCAGATTCTGAGCTATTGTCTTCTTTATGACGCTTATTGCTACTTACGTTACATTTGGCAGGAGCGTCATTTACCATATCTTCAAGCTGACTTAGATCAAGTGGGCTTAGCGGAAAATCGACTAAATTTATCCTGTCCTAATTTTAATTCATCTTCTAATGAATTGTAATCTGGCTCTTCTGTAAGATCATTATTTTTATGCGTGTCTTTTGCATCCACGTTTGGCTCCACTGTATTTTGATTATTTTCTTGGCTTAAGCTTATACACTCCTCTAATACTTGAATTTCATCAACTGAAGTTACTTTACCAGGATTTGATGATTTGCTTGTGTCATTTTCAGTGGCACGAACCTCGACAATAGCTTCCGTAGCGATTGCTTCAAAAGCATTTGACTCAGTTGCATCATTTAATGGCAGATTATCTCCTGATATTGAGGGCTTGTTTTGATTTTTTTGGACAGCGGCCTTTAAAATGGTCAACTGCACCACAGAGAAAACATTTGTTTCGATTGGGACAATCTGATGCCAGATGGTCAGTACTTAGGCAGATCTGGCATTCTTTAATTTGCCCTCTATACCATAAGGGCAGGACAAAACTGCCATTAAGCGTCAATCTGCTTAGTAAAGGGCTCTCCACCTTATCACACCAGATGCGTCTTACACCGTTTTCTAGCGTTCTGTCAAAGGGAAACGTTTCCCGTTCAATCTTTTGTATTTTGCCATACTTTTTGAGTTCATTCATGATTCGGTCATTTGGAATTTCTAGTGGAACTTTCATCTTCACAAGCAACCTACCTGACTCGATTTCCTCTACGTTACAAACTTCGCCTTTTACAATCTTATAGAAGCTTTTCCTTGATCCCCTCATTTGACACTGTTACATTCCATACCGTTTTTGTGACATTAATAAGTCCTTGTAAAACAGCAGGTCCCACACCAACTACGCCCTTTAACCCATGTCATACATCAATAGCAGTACCACCCCATCCCTTTGTTGTTATTTTAAGGCTTAGGGTACGTTTGTAATTAGTTGCCATTTTGATATTCCGGCGCAATGGAAATAACTAAAGCAAACAGCCTATCAGGAGAAACGTTAATATAACGTCCCTTTAAAACGCCGGGTCAGTATAAATAAACATTATACTGCCATGGACATGTATATAGAAAGCTAAACCAAGTTTTAGCCAGAATACCAACACGCAAATAGCTAAACACTAATAAATTAGTGTCCCCCTTTAGAACGCGTGGTTCACTAACCCCTATATAGGACCACACGCAAAGAGCTAAATACCAATAAATTAGTGTCCCCTTTAGAACGCGTGATCCACTAACAAATATCCGGCGATATTAACAGCCGTATATTCGTCAGTCCACTCTAATCAACGATCGTCAGCTAACTGGCGGAGATTAAAAGCGTCAACGCTCTGAACTAACAAATTGATTAATTAACAGAAGATTTGACAGCCGAAATTCCAACCATAAATGCTCCCCATGGTAAAGCATTGTTACTAATAGGAACAGTCAAAACTGAGATTGCCCGAAGGGGCCTAGTGCACCGTTGAGACGTTAGTTGGTCGGTCGTTGAAAAAAGAGCCGCGTCCGTCGTAAGACCGCAACGTCTGTTGCACAGTCCGGCGTAAAAGCAGCGTCACGCCTCTCTAACGCCTCAAATCTCACGTCTGCTAGCTAGTAGGAGTAGAACCGGCGTTAGCGGCGGATTTATTATCTGACTGACTGGCAGTGACTGCTATGAGCGTGTGAGACATCGAGGAGAATGTTAACACATATTTAGGTTCTTCACTCCCATATTATCCACATGTTGAATATTTTGAAAACAATTTGACTGAAGGTTGTTGATGTCATAGCAGGCAAATTCGTTTCAAAATATTGAACAGCTTCATAGTTATACCTTGAAACTTGACGCTTGTGAAAACTTAACTGACGCATAGAGGGCTTTTGAGGGGTTTTGCACAGGTTTTGCATGGGTTTTGCACGACCAAGTTCACTGTCTTTGCACTCATGCCCTTCACACATTGCACCCATTGTACAGTTAACAAGTGCTTTAATAATGGCTGGTATCGTCTACAATTTAGACATAGATTTACAATACCGAAGACATTTAAGAAGGGATAGGCTTATTCGTGACAGGCATAACCCACTAGAAATTTATGATGATGTAGAACATTATGAGAGATTTCACTTCTCTCGTGATGGTATCGCTGAGATAGTTGATGATATACATCTCGACTTAGAGCATGCAGCTGACTGGAATGCAGCCCTGTCACCATTGCAACAGGTGCTGATAGCACTCAGATTCTATGCTACGAGGTGCTACCAAACTGTAGCCGGAGGCTGTCTAAATGTGCACCGGTCGACAGCGTGTAGGGCCATACGTATCCATGACATTGGAAAGACGACTGGGTCAGCACGTATTTTTACCACAAGATGGTGAATATGCTGCTAACATGACGGCAAAATTTCAGGTAATTACCCTCGCCACATAAAGGGAAGATGGTATTGTAATCGAATGCGTGCGCGTGTGCGTGTGCGTGTGCGTGTGCGTGTGCATGTGCGTGTGCGTGTGCGTGCGTGCGTGCATGTGTCCGTGTGTGTAGTACGATTGGAATGCATCTCCTAGACCATTCAAGTAGAAACTTAAAATTATGGGGATGATTATCTCTGTGGGTAAGGATGTGCATGATACTTTTGGAATTTTGATATAACCCCGGAGGCTGTGCCATGGGGTTGGGTGAGTGAGCACAAATATTTGTCACCAAATGTCATCATGTCCCATATCATTTTACATGTACATGATTAGTAGACTACATTAATTTAATTATTTTGCTCTTGGATAAAAGTGCCTGGGGGTTAGATGGGCAAATGTGAATGCATGGGGATTTGCAATGGCGTGCCATCGACTACGCATTATTATTATTATTATTATTATTATTATTATTATTATTATTATTATTATTATTATTATTATTATTGTGTTTCATACACAGGAATGTGCGGGATTTCCAAATGTCATAGGTTGCGTTGATGGTACGCATGTTAGAATAGCGAAGCCATCAAACCATGAATGGGAGTACATTAACAGAAAAGGCTTCCATTCAATTAACGTACAGCTGATATGTGATGCAGACCTGTGAATCATCAACTGCGTGATAAAATGGCCGGGCAGCACGCATGATGCGCGAATGTTAACAGAGAGCGAAATTTTCGATCATTTCGACCAAACAGACAATGAATTTGTCGTGCTGGGTGACAGCGCATATCCCCAAAAACCGTGGTTGATGACACCATTCATGCGGCCTGCACATGATGCGCAAGAAGCCTACAACAACGCCCACACGATTACACGCAGTGTAATAGAGAGGTGCAATGGCGTACTCAAAGCACGGTTCGCGTGTATTCTAGGGAAACTACACATGACGCCAATGAAGGCTTGTTCGGTAATAACTGCGGTCATAGCATTACATAATATCTGCGTCAACAAGCGTCTGCCGTTACCAACGAATGCGCAATTGCCAGAGGTGCCCAATGATGAGGTAGACGCCATCGATATCGGTGTGCCACAGCGAGATCGTATCCGTGGGGTAGCAAGAAGGTTGCAAATTGTGCAACATTATTTCACACGTTGACAGATTTTATGTGATATTATATATATAGACCTATATTATTAATATTAATGATAGCACACCGACATAATTACCCTCGCTCCGAAGGCAAAGAGGGTATTGTAATCGTGTCTGTCTGTCTGTCTGTCCGCTGCATATCTTCGGAACATTGCGCGCACTGCCTGCTTTTTTCCTCCCTTTCAAGCTTTTTGATTTCAAGTTCGAGTTTTGTCTTTTGTAATCCCACTTTTGAGATCTCCTCAAGCAACAAAACCCGATGCAATTCCTCACGCGAAAGGTCCTTCGCTTCTTTTTGCCCCGTAACATTCTTTCGTTTCCGAGTTGGCTGTTCACTGGAGGTAGGAGATGGAGGCGGGGCATCCGCAGTTGGCGCTGTAAAAAGAAACATTTAAAATGAACAACATTGGGTTTTTATAACATTTCCCACACATCTGCTCACCCCCATTTATAATTCTACTTGTTGAGAACTAACCTCCATATTAATTCAATCAAATCTGCTGCTGCTGCTGCTGCTGCTGCTGCTGCTGCTGCTGCTGCTGCTGCTGCTGGTGATGATGATTTTGTTATTGTTGCTGCTGGTACTCGTTGTGATGATGGTGATGATGACGACGACGATGTGGACGACGGCGTGGACTAAGACGACGAGGATGAGTATCGTGATCATGATGATACTATTGAGTAGGAGGCGGAGGAGGAGGAGGAGGAGGAGGAGAAAAAAGGAAAATGATGATGGGGTGTGTGACGGAAAGGCCGATAGGTTCTGTATGCATACCCTGTACATATTCCTCTGTGGCAGTCAGTGTTTCAGCTGCAGAGGCGGGTGCACACACATCATCAGCTTGTACCACACGAGTTTCAACACCACCTCACGGAATGCCAGCCACGGAAGGAGCATCGAGGCCGATGATATCTAATACAATGTCCGTGTACGCCCCTTCTTTTAGCGGTTTCCCTCCATCTGTCTTAGGGTTCTTTCTCGCTGACAAGTCCTTTTTGGCCTGGGCCTTTAGATCCTTCCACTTATGAGAAATCTCACCAACAGTACCGATTTTAAGCCCAATTTTATTAACTTCCACCGAGATATGCTGCCAAGCATCTTGTTTCTTCTTATTTGTTGCAGCAGATTTAAAGCTGGATAATAACAATTCTTTACTCTCCTTATAAAATTCTATCATCCGCAGTATCTCTCCTTCAGAGTGTGCCGGCTTTTTACTCATTTTGACAACTAGGCTATGATATACGTTTTGATTAATATGACTTAATAGAGTGAATATTTTACAGGATATAAGTAAAATGTCATCTTAACCCTGAACAGTCGGGCATATTCCGCGCATGCGGTCGCTGTATATAGCTTATGCTTGACTGTTGGAGACAAAATATGGTAGTTATTCTAAAAGGATCATCTTAAGAACGCATTTCCTTCATGAACTCCATTCTTTTAGTTTCAAAATCGATCAGACATAAGAAACGAGCGGTATTAAACGTCTTCTGTGACCACTTTTTGAAGAGCCATGTAAGGGTTGTTATAGGACAGGTTTGAATGTATTTCATGGAATCTACATTGAGCCGACAGCGAAACACTCGATTTCTCGCTGGAATCTGGTAATACAGTATTTACGCTGGACCTTTAGGCAAAGTTCCAGCGTGGCGGGGTCGGAGTTATGTCGTTTAACTGTGAGACGGGTGTGTGTGGGTCGGTCGGATCTACGACGGACGTGGACTAACGTCTGACGTTATTTAACGCCTCCACAGTGCACTAGGACCACTGGCCAAGAGAAAAAGAGAAACGCGTAGGCTCAGTGATCAGCAAAAATGTCTAACCACAGAGGCGATTTCAGCTTTCGATTGCGACTTCCTACAATCAAAAATATACAAACTGACAAGAAATTAGGAAATTATATGTAATTACAAAACCAACTGAACAAAATATATGTACATAAGCTTACTAGAACCTAGTAATACGAGTAGATAGCGTAGGGCTCAAAACACGTCTGTTCGCTTTGAAAACTACTACTACTACTCCTACTACTACTACTACTACTACTACTACTACTACTACTACTACTACTACTACTACTACTACTACTACTACTACTACCACCACCACCACCACCACCACCACCACCACCACCACCACCACCGCCGCCGCCGCCGCCGCAGCCTCCGCCGCCGCCGCCGCCGCCGCCGCCGCCGCCCCCGCCACTACTACTGCTGCTGCTGCTGCTGCTGCTGCTGCTGCTGCTGCTGCTGCTAATACTACTGCAACCTTTTTTTTTTTTTTTTTGGCAACACGATCAATGGATCGTGTGGAAATCCATATAATACCCAAAAATAAACTGACTGAAAGAACATTAAACATAGAATAAATCAAAGAGAACAAACGATTTATCAGTCATGTGTATAAATAAACAATAATTATACGGTGGTCAAACGATTAATTTAAAAATTCAAAACAGCTAAATATGTCCCTTTAAAAATTCCAAGTAACTAGCTCAACAACATTCCATTACAATTATAAAAGCTCACGCGAGCATAGGCTGTGAAACAAACACAGCGATCGGACGTATTTAACACACACAGTCAATCTGGAACAAATTAATCAATAATCAACGCCGCGCAGGATAATCTATAAAAAGTAAACGCTAAGATATCACACCGAGCTCAGTGAAGTGACAATGCAACCTACATAGTTGAAGAGGGTTGAAACTTAACAAACGATTTCAAACAATACAATTTACCTTGAAAAAGAGATTCCATAATTATCCCAGGACAAACACAATTATATGTATACATGCTAAGTATTTCCAATCTATTATTAGGAAGCAGTACATTGAATGCTAAATTTATTTTAGTCGTAAGCAATTAACTTTTGGATTCAGATTCTAAAGTTACCCCGGAACAAACATTATTAATAAAAAATGTTGGATTGTTTATTAACATTGCCAAAAACAAAATGGGTTAACCTGTTCAAACGACCACCTAAATTTAGGGACAAGGTTTAACCCTTCCAGAGCAAACACTCGCACTTTTCATCTCAATCTGATTAGCAGAGTATTAGAGTGCATGCGCGTGTTGGAGCTGTTGCTGCGTGAAGTAAATGCTGCTGTTTCCCATAGTAACAGTCAGCGCACATGCATGCACACGCACGCACACTCTAAAACCACTAATGTTGCATGTGCTTTAAAATAATAATTAAAAATATATAGTTAGCTTTTAAATATAGAAAACATCAAAACAAAGTAGTTTGAAACAAAATCACAGCTCCAAGCGCACAAATACATGTATATTATTTAATAAATCACTCCAGAGGCCAATTACGGTGGATAATAAAAAATCAAATTTGTCGAAACAATGGAAATCAAATCACCAGAGCACCAAATAACTTCAAAAGAATGAAGTCTATTTTTAGTCACTGCATCATGAAATTCACATTTAAGGCAATACGAGAACAAGGCACGAAAAGCGCACTTCAATTTTTCAAAACCGCTGGAGTTAACCCCTGTATATGAGTCACTAACTATCGTACAACAATGCTTCCAAATTGCCCAGACTGCCACACTCAAACAAAATAACAAGATCTTCTTTGCATTATTAGTCAGATTATAAGCGTCTAATTCATGAAATAGAATTGCATCTTGGATTATGTTGATATCAACTGTAACAATTTTCCTAAATATCTGTTCAATGTACATCCAAAATTGGGAGATGGGCAAACACTCTGTAAACAAATGGATAATGGTTTCCTCAGTGTCTGTACAAAATAGACAGTGGTCATTATTTGCTATGCCAACTTTCTTGAGGAGGGGGCCCACCCATAGTTTTCTATGACGCAATCGCCAGACAACATCCCTTGCTCGATTAGGTATGTGTGGTGAATGGATATTTTTCCAAACCACATCCCTACTCTGGGGAGAATGTTCAGTCCTTTCCCATGCCGTGACAGCCTTTGGAATAGTAATATTCTGCAGCATTAAAATATTATACCACCCCTTATTCCTTAACGTATATGAAAAATGTCCATCAGTACTTTCCAGGATTAACGTGGAGCAAGCGTCATTCACAGACCCATTAGGGAGAAGAAACCATTCCATTGGAATTGCTTCCTGTAACCGTTTTAGAAGGCGCTGCACGTCAATTGGGCGTAAAGATGTTACTCGTGATATGTCATATAGTGATTTCCATTTTCGAGTTTTCACATCCACAATATCACACAAATTTTGAATACCATGCTTAGCAAAAGAAGTGTAATATAAAACTCTGCCTTCATATAGAATATGATCATTCCCCCATAGGTACTGGCTGGAGGCATGCTCCCAGCAAAGAGGTGAATCTTCTTTGCGAACAAACTTAGCTAAAGCAGCTTTAATGTCCAAAAATATCGATGGAATCCGTGTGTAATTCGGTGGAGGTTTAGAAGACCAGAAAAAGGATTTAGCTGAAAATGGCTCAATACACCTTTCTATAAGGCATCTAGACACATTTGCCCACTGACTATCTGAATGAAGTAAATCATCTAATAATTTCAGCCTTAACCAGACGCATTTAATTCTTAGGTCTGGAATGGAAAGCCCACCATCAAGCTTATTATTAGTACAGACACGTTGTGAGACAAGGTGTGTTTTACCCTCCCACAAATAATCAAATATCATCTTGGTAATTTCCTTTTCAACATGTTTGGGCATATTAACAACTGCAGCAATATACCAAGTATATACAAGTTGTGACAATATCAAATTATTGATCACTATTGCCAGGCCAAAACTAGTCAGACGTCGATGTTTCCATTGAATAATTTTCTTGCTCATTTTAGAAAGCAAGTTTGTCCAATTAATGGAATCATGGTGTGTTCGACTGAAATGAATGCCTAAGATCTATGTTATGTCAGTGGACCGATTGATGTCTAATGGCTGATGATTTCGATCTTTCCATGAACCCCAAAACAAACCTGCTGATTTTTCTTTATTAATTTTGAGCCCTGACGCTTTTTGGAAATTCTCCAAAGTAAGATGTAAACAATTAAAATCACTATTTTGGCCAACAAAAATAGTCGTATCATCGGAATATTGTCATAATTTCACTGGTGCCATAAGACCACGAATATACAGTCCATGATAATGTATATATTCTCTTATTGTCGCTCCCAAGGTTTCCATACAAATGACAAATAAAAGTGCTGACAGTGAGAAACCTTGTCGAACCCCTCGTTCTACGACAACTGGCTGGCTTATAAAATTGTTTACAAGGTATCTACTAGTAATGCCATTGTACAATATTCGGATCCATTTAATAAAATTGGGCCCAAAGCCGAATCGATTTAATGACATCAACAAAAACTTCCACTCCAAACGATCGAAAGCCTTTTCATTATCTAATGCCACAATGGCACCTGGAATGTTATCCTTTTCAACTAACTGAACCAGATCTCTAATAAGCACAGTGTTAGTTAATATTGATCTACCAGGTATTGAACATGTCTGAGCAGGATTAATAACGTCGCCCAGCACCTGACCTAGTTTTAGTGAAAGAGCTCTAGAAATAATCAACTCCAAGGAGAGAAATTGGCCTATAATTCCGTATATCACTCCGGTCACCCTTTTTAAATAGCAGGCGTACATGTGCTTGAGACATTGTCAAAGGAAGTTTTCCCTGATGGAAAATTCCTTTAACAATCTCACAGAATTTCGGACCAATGAGATGCCAGAAGTAACGTAGAACTCAACAGGCAGGCCATCTCCCCCTGGCGATTTTCCATTCTTCATTGTTTTAAGCGATTTAGTCAGGTCTTCTAAGGTTAAATATTCATCACAAATATCAGCCAACGGAGGAGTCAATGTTTCCTTAATATTAGCAAGTAATTCAGCTGCCAACTCTTCATCAATTTCTTCAGACTTATATAAATTTTCATAAAATATCTGAACAGTTTCTAGTAGATCTTTATTTGAATTAACAATTTTCCCATTTATTTCAAGGCCCCTAATTATCTTTTCCACACCTCTAGACTTTTCTAGGCCACAAAAATATTTTGTTGGCTTTTCACCTTCAGAATAAAATTGGGCTCTTGATCTTACTTTTGCGCCTTCTGCTCTGTACATTTCTATTTGTGATAATTTTAACCTGGTCTCCTCCAAAACCTCAGTCAAGTGAATATCGCCGCTTGAAACTTTGCGAAAAATTAAGGTTTGTAGACGAATCAACCGTCTCTCCTCTTTGCGCATTTCCCTTGCCTTTTGACTAGAATATTGCCTTGATATATTAGCAAACCCTAGTTTAACATCTTCCCACCAAAAAATCAAGCTTTCAAATTCTGATATATTGCAGAGCTTAAAAAGCCAGAAACTTTCAATACATCGATGGTACTCAAAATCATTCAGCAAGGAAATATTAAGTTTCCAAAAACCTGGACCACGTGTAACCCATTCTGCATTATCTATCACAGTGGAAACTAGGCAATGATCAGAAAAAGGTACAGGATATATGCCAGTATCCGAAATTAACCCTTCTAGCTCTCTCTGTACATAAATCCTGTCTAACCAAGAGGCTGTCTGACCATTTGGTGTTACCCTTGTATATTCACAACATTCAGGGTTTAAAACTCTATAACTATCCAAAAGGTGCTCACTGTCACATATTTCCTGTAAACGCCGATGAGACGTATCAAAGTATATCGATAACGAATGCCTATCCTTCTCTGGATTTAAAACACAATTAAAATCTCCACCAATAATAATATTTTCTGATCTATCATGAATTACTGGGCCAATAGCTGAATAAAATGTACCTCGTTGAGAAAGGGATGCAGGGGCATAAATAGACATCAAATTTAGTGTTGAACCAGACATTTCAACAGTCACCACGACCCATCTGCCATTACTATCAGCTTCCGATGAAATGATATTTAATAAAGTCAAACACCTGGGTAAAAATAAAATCGCCACTCCTGTATTTAAATCAGTGGCATTGGAATAGAATATTTCACCCATTAGAAAGTTGTTTGAAATTTTCTAGTACTTCAACATTATGGAACTTAGTTTCCTGAAGCATATAGTCCAATATTGATTTTCAAGGTGAACGCATCCGGGTTGCAGAAGTGAAGCCTCCCAGTTCAGACACAGGCTGCTTGCTGCTGCTTCTGATATATCTGCTGAAGAGCCAGACGTAGTACTCTTGAATCTGAGCTGCATAGATTGCATCATTCTCTGCAGCAGTTGTGGATGATGAGCCATCTGGAAACGTTGTTCGAACACAAGTGAAGTAATAATAATAATAATAATAATAATAATAATAATAATAATAGTCCATTTGTAACGCGCCAAAATACATGCGCAGCATGCTCTAAGCGCTTAGAAAGCTTATCTAGAATATTCTAGAAAAAATACAGATCAAGGTGTTGGATAACATTTTTGAAAGTAACATGTCTTGAGTCTAGATTTAAATGTGCTCAGGTTTGGGGATGTTTTGATGTCCAAAGGCAATTTATTCCATAGGATGGGAGCTGAGTAAGAGAATGTTTTTTGGCCATATGTATTCATTCGGAATTTAGGAATGTTAAGTTGTTTTTTGCTTTCTGATCTGAGTGAACGGCGGGGACTGTAAGTTACTAAGAGTTCGGCGCGGTAGGCCGGTGCAGTACCTTCTAGGCATTTGTAAGTTAAGCAGAAAATTTTGAACTCGATACGTTTATCGACGGGTAGGCAGTGTAGATTACGGAGTATTGGAGTAATGTGATCGTATTTACTACATAGTGACACGATTCTTGCAGCTGTGTTTTGTATTGCTTGCAAACGATTGATGAGATATTTTGGCGCACCGACGAGAAGGCTATTGCAATAGTCGACAGGTGACATAACTGTCATTAGAACAAGTGTAGCGGTAGCTTCTCTTGTCAGATATTTTCTAATGTAGGCGATGTTGCGTAATTGCATAAAACATACTTTACACAGGTAGTTAACGTGATATTTCATGCTTAAGTCGGTGTCCAAAATTACACCAAGATTTTTTACTTTATTAGAGATTGGAATTGAGCTATCTCCTACAGCAAGACTGGTTAGCACAGCTTTGTCTCGTCTAAGTGATGGTCCTATTAACATGGCTTCAGTTTTCTCATCATTTAATTTAAGCATGTTTGTCGACATCCATGACTTTACATCAGCACAGCAGTCAGTGATTTGTTTTGTAGCTGTTGCTGTGTCGTGGGCTGTTGGTGGGAAGCTTGTCATGAGCTGCGTGTCATCAGCGTAAAAATGATGCTGTAAACCGTGATTATCAATAATCGATCCTTGTTGCTTAGTATAGAGAGTGAAAAGCACAGGCCCCAAGATAGAACCTTGTGGGACTCCGCATGTGAGTTCCATTTGGCTAGAACGTATACCATCTATATATACAGATTGGTATCTCTGTGACAAATAAGACTGGAACCATGTCCATGCGACACCATTCACACCAAAGTCATCTCTCAATCTCGATAGAAGTTTAACGTGATCGATTGTGTCGAATGCGGCGCAGCAGAAGCAAAAAAGACACATTACCATCGTCGACACCATAGCGGAGATCGTTTATAACTCGAAGTAATGCTGTTTCGGTGCTATGCCCCTGCCGGTAAGCTGACTGAAGTGGTTCATACAGATTATTCGTTGCAATGTGATATGCCAGTCGCTTATTGACAGCTTTTTCAACTACTTTAGAAAAGAATGACAAATTAGACACCGGCCTATAATTTTTCAAATCATCCCCGTCAAGACTAGGCTTTTTGAGTAGCGGATTGACTAGCGCGCACTTAAAGGCTGTTGGCATAATGCCTGATTCTAAGCTCGAGTTCACGATCATAGTGATAATCGGTGAGAAGATGTCTATATGCTCATAAATCATCTTTGTGGGAAGGGGATCGAGTGCACAGTATGTTGGTTTTAGTTCCTTTAGAAGCAACCTGACATCATTTTCTGAGAATGGTTGGAATTGCTCGAGGCAGTGAGAACGTGCTGCAGTATCACGAGTTGGATGAGTCTAATGAGGTATTTAACTGGTTACGAATCACTTCAATCTTGTTATGAAAAAATTCCGAGAAAGACTGTGCGATTTGTAATGGATCGTCAATATTTGGGAGTGTGGAAGCATTGCTCTTACCCATCAGTTTAGACATTATGTTGTATAAGACTTTGGGATTTGATGCACTTTCTGTTATCTTATTATTGTAGAACGTCTGCTTTGCCTTGGAAATGGCTTTAGTGAAGGCGTTCCTCGTGGTAACGAAAATTTGACGGTGCACTTCCAGACATGATTTTCGCCACCTTCATTCAGATTGTCGCCTCTCGGCTTTAGCTCGACAGATCTCTGGTGTGAAGAGCCACTGAGACTCTGGCCTCTGTGAGGATGGAAGAGTTTCTGATGTGTCGACTTTCAGACTACGCTGTTGCGACTCGTCGATGATAGGTGGGAAGTGTCTGGACATTGGCTTGACTTCGTGCACCATAATTTTACCAGCACTGTTGACAATATTGCTGCCATGCACATTCGTGGTGGATTTATTCAAGTTGTCCCACTCATAGTCGAATATTATGTTGTCCTCTCATGTCACAATTTGCTGTTTCAGATATGTTGAGACTTTTATCCAGGGCCTTGGCCAGAACGCTTTCCATCCCTAAGCCAAAATCGTAGCTCTCAGAGTGGCCACGTCCGTACAGTATCATGGTCAGCCTGCTTGGGAAAAGGTGCCTGACAGTTGCACAGAGAAGCACAGTCATGTTTTGGTAACTTCCATCCTCCCTCTGATAGTGCACGGCACAGGTCCCTTCATGATGGAGAATACCAAATGCTTCGTCTTTTCGCTCGTTTTCACGTCCTCCTTACCGGTCATGGCCTTGCTGAGGAACCAGATGAGGTCTGGAGATACTAGCTTTTCGGAACTAAACTACATGTCGTCGGCTGTAAGTGGCCAGGGTATGTATCCCTTTGGACTCTTTGGAAACCCATAGAATAATATCATGATGGAGAGCGACGTCTTGGTACTTGTCTACGCTTCCGAGAGCGTAAGCTCGTACAAGGGCATGAGAAACTGTGATATTCGATCCAGAATGAAATGGCATCAGCATTACCACGATTAACTCTCATGCTGTAGACATGGTCATTGATTGAGTCATCCTGTAGGCGTTTCCGAAGTTTTTCAGAGCGATATTTTGAGTTCTCGTACCCATTTCATTTCAGTTCCTTGACATATAGCACGGGCAAGGAAGATAGCCATAGAACCTCATTCTGATGGACGACATGAGTTTGAATGCGCTCCAATACCGAGACGGGTGCTTTCTCATGGGCAGCTAATCCACGAGTATGTTCTTTCGGCTCTGCGAATCCCTTTTTCATGGTTGGCGAATACTTGTTAGGAAAGATCTCAAGCATGATGGATGGTGCTTGATGTTGACAATAGAGGTCTGTATCTTTCACCAGTCGATGTAGTCGAACTGGACCCATTTTCTCGGCCCTTGATTCGATTTGCTCCAATGAATTTTTTGTTCTTCCAAGATGAGAAGTCTTCAGTTCGCTCAGTCTTGCGGTCTCCACCTTTGATCTCTACATTCCCACAGAAAATGCACTCTTCTGGGAATAAGGGTCCTCCGGAACCGCCTGAAGATGATTTATGAGAGGAGTTATGCCATTGGGATGGTTGTGGATGCTGCTGGTTCTGTGTCATCTCCGAGAAGATGGAGCTTGCCAGTAAAGTGCTGATAACACTGACCGTGGTACAAAGCACTTACCAGGTCAGTGGGGGCAGAGTTTCGGGGATCTGGTCGCATACTGTTTGCATACCATATAGGGACTCAAGGAACTGACGTAGTCGTTGGTCGTGGATCTTATGAAGCTGCTGAAGTTTTACAATCTGAACTACACCCCCCCCCCCCCTCCTAGTTTGACATCCGTGGCAAACGATCACGCATTGCGGATCGACGCACGGACATATGCTAGGCGGGAATTATAAACTTCCCCGGGTAGGCACGTGGCCGGAGAGGAGTAGTGACGCAATAGACGCGTATTCAAGGGACAGATCACATAGAGGTGCCAAAGAGGAGAGGGGAGGCATACTTTTAGTTTTAATTTTTGACCTGGAATTATTTTCCCAGGTCTTTCCTTTTTTTTTGTTTTGTTTTAATATTTTGCTGCGTGCTTTTAACTTTATTTAGTCAATGAGTCCTAAACAATATCTCGCATGGGTGTTCGCTTTGGGTGCGGATAATTATTATCTCTGCAGAGAACACCCAAGCTCCAACGTACCACAATTTAAGTTAAGATATATAATAATATATAAAATATATGTATATCAAATATAAAATTTCCACGTAACATACCCTTACTGTTTTAAAAAAATATTATGGCCGAATTACTTGCGCACCCCGGGTAAATAAAGGAGCATGCAACACGTATCTTCATTAAAAATATTTGCGGCCCGTTATAGCGGGTCCACAACGGGCAGCTCTCGCTGACCCCATAGCCGTCCTGACATCTAAGACAGCAAGAAAAATAATAAGAAAAAATGGAACATAATAATAACTCAAAAGTTGGTTTATCAGGCAGCCTCAGCATAGCTGAGACTGCATGATGGGATTATGACATTATTTCACTGTGGGGTGTTGTGTACTTTGCGTCGCACACGACGTTCTTACAACAGCAGAGTATGCAGTGCTCTTTTTGTGTGGGACACAGCTGGGCAACTAAGTTGCGCAGCTGTGTCAGATAACCATAGTCATCCCAGGGACGGGATTCAATTGATCTAACATATATAATAAAAAGAAACGTATTTCAAAAATAAATAAATAAATAGTAATTTTCCATGGGTCACATCACTGATGTTCTGATGCAACACAAATGATCACACCTCTGCCGAAAAATTTCCCCACTGAGTCTGGGTCCTGCGACTGATGGTGGTTGGTCGCGGTGGATGAATTATTAATGCTGAGATGCGTTCACTATCACTGTCCCTTTCAGAAATGTCTGAAGTGATATTTGCGGGTATATGAGCATCTACAATGTTTCTCACAGTTATTGCCGATGCTAGAATGTTTGTTCGTATGGTGGCGGTAATGCTGGTTGGTGCTGAGGTGGCTGATGCTGCAGTCTTCGTGATGGTCACGGTGGCTGTGGTGGTTGTCGTGGTAATGGCAGTGAGTCATATTGTAGGCCGAGGCAGTGATCCGGGAGCAGATGTGGCGGGTGATGACATCTTCCGAGACTTGGCGTACTTCCAAAGGCGATTTGCGGTGACATTGGGCACAGGCTGGATGCCCTATGTGTGAGTGATACGTCTTTTCCCCGCATATGGTCGATCAGGCGTAGTCCCCTTCCTGATTGCTGGATCAGAAAGATTGGGATGCGGATGCTGGATGACACGGGTTGGAGTAATGTTAATAGATGTAGGCTGTGATGGTCCTGGTCCTTCGTCTTTGGTCAGGTCAGGAGGAAATGAAGACTGCAGGTAGCTTGGAATCTCCATCTCCGTAGGCGGTGTGATAACTACTGATATAGGCTGAGTGGACGCGATTGCTCTGGACAATACGGGTGCGGGTGTAACGGTTATGGTTTTGTTGCTGGTTACGGATGCGGGTGCTGCCAGACTGGATTCTGCGGAGGATTTATGCTTCTTGCTCTGCTTCAGGACCGGTGTGGATGTGATGTCTGGAGGTGGCAGAGTGCTCCCTGATGGGAATGATGGTAGAATTTCACGTCTGGCTGCTGGTATATTAGCTAAGGTAGCCGCGGGAGGATGATGACTAATGGGATGTTTGCGGGTAGTATTCTTCGTGCGGACCGTCTTCTCGGTCAGGAGAACTTTAACCAGTAACTGAGATTCAAAATGTTTGGCTAAAGCGGCACGATCCTCGCTTTCTTCCCCAGGAATTAATGTCACTTCTAACACACGGTGCTTATGACGGAGCACATGGGTCACTCCGTAGCTATATAGAAATATTGACATGCTACACAGAAGGCTGTCTGGAGGAGATGATCATTGTTAATATGAAGTGTGCAGTCAGAATTTCTTGTAAAAGTTCTGGTACAGGGTTCTCCGCTAGCTAATAACGAGCTGCACGGGAATCTTTTCGAAACTGGTACTGATTCTTCTTCAGATGAATCTGACAACGTTAAATCTTCGAGGAGTGGCATCTCGTTCCCACATGGTAGTTGGTTGCGGGAACCTAAAACCCTATCTCTTCATTTTTAACTTTCCAGGCCAAGTATTGTAATAATGAATTAATAATAAAGAAACAGCAGAATTTAGTTTTCGACAGAAAGAATCCTAATGCTATTTGTTCTCCCCTAGTGTCGAGTTTTGACGGGAAAACGGTGTTTCAGAGCGCGCATCCTCATTTTAAACTATTTAGAGACGTCATAGACGGCGGATGACCACACTTGGAAGTTTAGAAGGTGATTCGGTCAGCCTTATATGGAAAGTTTTTCTCTTTCCCATTCTGATCGTCACATGATTAATTCCTCCCGTATAAAGGGAGTACTTTTAATTATAAGAGGAATGGCTCACTAACTTAGTCTTACCGTAGCGCATTCAAAATTCTCCGATCAACATAAAAACAGGGTACTACTTATTCCCATGGAGCATCACCTTTTAATTAGCGTGATGCGGTTTTACAGATTGGATGCTTATAAACTTGCCTGTTTTAATTTTAGGCTGGAGCGCCCGATGGGGTGTGTGGGAGCCTGGTGACGTCAGCGGTATTTACCCCGACTCACCCTCGCCACGCCCCCATCTCGCTGTGTTAGTCGCGTATTTGGGCGGCTCTTTTGTTTAAAGCGTTTGATCCAATTTACCGGAAATAGCAGTAAAAGTCACGTGGCCTTTGGAAACATGTGGTTGATCAGAAACATATGTGCTGGTTTTGGCGATGGCCGAAATACTGTCGCTGAGGTGTAGTCTTTGCAGATGCGAGATATGGAAATATATGTTATATCAAGATTCCGTATAAAATAATGTCCCTATTTGCGCGGGTTTTTAAACAGGCGTCTTGTACTTGTCTGTAATGGGTAGTTCGCAGCCCGTGTTGATTGTGGACTGGAACGCGGAGAAGAGAATTTTTTAAATTCTCTTTGTAATTATACTGTTAGATTTTTGATGCCACTTTACCGACCCATGCGCTAATGATTTGTAGCACGGTAGAGCAGTTGTGTTCTTAATAAAAAATATAACAGTAAAGCTGTAGGTAATTTGATGTGTGGGTTAAACAGATCTACGCAGGTGGTAGATCAAAGTTACTGATCATGACAAGATAGCTGTGTTTTCCGAGCGGGAGGGCTGCCAAGCATTCTCCTCAATGGGTAGAACTAGCTCCATCCCAGCCCTGACCAGACACATTAATACCACTTAATAATGGTTAAATTACAGTACAACTCGGAAGTGAGTGCACACAATGTTACAATTTACAATGCCGTCGTTTGGTGATTGTGAATACATTCAAACCTGAGTATCTATGTTCCTGACATGTTGGTGATGTGAGTTTGATATGCGTGGCTGGTTATCTGTGGATGATACTTGCGCCGTGGTGGAGGTGATGTTTTATTGCTGCTAGGTGCAGGAAGGGGGGTGGGGTGGTGGCGTGATGTCAACTTTATCGAACCTTGATGGTATATTTCGCTCTGTAATGGCCGAGATCGTTGGGCGGGACAGAGTTACTTTAGAGCGCAGATGACTTGTTGGATACTGTCGTAACTTTGAAAAATCCATTATCGAATTCAACCTTTTGGTAGCAAAATCCTTCTCGTGACTGATGACAATGCTGGAATCTTTCTCTCTTAATAATATCGACTGTTATTACGTGTAAATTGTTCCCGTACGGCGTCGTGGGAGAGGGCGGGGCGTTGGACAAACGTTTCTCCCATGATGCATACTGTAGATGGCTGTCATGCAATCCTTCTATCCATATGATCAGGTCTCCTGTAACTAAATAAGAAGGGGTATGCAGGAGATTTGTTGACTGTTGTTTGTTGATGATAATGTTGTTGTCGAGAGGTTCGGGCTGCTGCATGATGCCAATGTTAAAGCGAAGTGGGCGCATTCCAGTTTTCCACGTTGGTGAACGCGAGTCTGTTGCTATTGCAGGAGGTGGGAGGTTGCGGAAAGATATTATTTCTCGCTCATCTGGTGTGGGTGGAACTGTTGCGGGAGTTTTTACGTCTCTACCGGGAATTAATTAATACCGGTAGCTGCTGCTAAACGATGTTGTTGCTGGTGTTGAATGTCTCTGTATAACCGAGTATGTGCAATGATGAATTGATGTATCCAGCCTTGAGGGCAAGTGTATTCTGTATGTGATGACATTCTGTCTGTGGTGTGATGTCCTGACTGTTCACGGGGGAGTATGGTAGGCCTAATGGAGATGGTGGCCTTTGGACAGGGGGATGTGGTCATCTCCCATTACACGACAGTTGGTGTCCTGTCGTAGTTTTTAGACACCGGGAAAATTCGAGCCGAGAGTCTGCTGAACAGGTTGCTTCCCTACCCACCACGGGGGTGGGGGGTGGGTGGGGAGGGGGGTGGTGGTAGTGGGGCGGGGTGGTGTGGGGGGTGTTGGTCGGTGCGGTGCAGGATGCTAACTCTTCTGTAGCAGCAGTCTCTCTCATATCTGAAGATTGACAGTCAACAGGCGACGAGTGGAGTGTGAAATGGACTGGGCCGGTGATGTCTGAACTTGGTGTATAGATGAGGGATGCGAATAGGAGTGATGGCGGTGGTGGGACTGTGGGAGAGGGAGCCCCTTGGAGGGTGTGGTTTCGCGATTTCGGCGTGGTTGTGTACCCCTCATTGTACGGTTTTGCGGTTCTAGACACGCCAAGGCTTCCTCGAGCCTCTTCACTTCCATGCTATTCATCATATGTTCCACCCTACAGGAAACATGGCTTGGGTCAGCCTCAGCTTCCGCTTGTGGTAACTCTATGATGGGAGCATAGCATGACGTGGGTGGGAATGGTAAGAGATCGGAGGGACAGCTTTTCCATCCGGTCCCTTGGACAAAACAAACACAATGTTCTTCAGATATGGCTTCCCAGATCGAGTAGACCCATGCTGAGGAGGGAGAGGGCGAGTACGTATCTCGTCATCGTCGTCAGCATTAGCTGCTTGTTCACCCACATTCTGGCTTGGTAGAAGTTGTGTCGAACTGGCACCACGTGCACAGCGCTAATCGGGGGAATACTATTTTCCGTAGAAATATCTGTCTGGGTAGCAGTGCCACGAGAAACGCCCATCCCGAGCTCTGGTGCAGGGTCGTCACTGACACACGGTTTAAGTCAATCGAAGTGGATGACTAAGGTCAGGCCATCTGAAGCACGGATATGGTAGGTCACGTCTGACGTCTTACCTACTACCACATAGGGGCCTTTCCACTGGTAACTCAGTTTACTTGGCACATTTGCAGACCGTCGTGAATCGTTTACCCAGACCATCCTTCCTGCTTCATATGGATCTCCATGCACTCTCCGGTCATGCCATGTTTTTTGCTGCCAGTGTGCAGTGGATAAAGTTTCTCTCACTAACTCATGGGCTTGTTCTATCTGCTGCTGCAAGAGTTCAACATAGAGAGATGGTGAATTTTTCTCTCCTGGTATCCGAGGCATTGCCAGATCCAGGGGTAAAGCTAATTCATGGCCTAACATTAACCGAGCAGGGGTGTAATCCGTGCTGGAATGCACTGAAGTGCGGTAAGCCATGAGTACATATGGGAGCCACAGATCCCAATCTCTACAATCAAGGCGTGTTTCTTTTGTAAGCATCTCCGCGAGAGGTCGTTTGAATCTCTCCACCATCCTGTCACTGCGGGGATGATACGGAGTCGTCCTTGTTTTGACAATATGAAACAATTTACAGGGCTCTGATATGAGCCGGTTCTCAAAATTACTTCCTTGATCAGAGTGCAACTCATAAGGCATTCCAAACTGGCAGAACACATTGCTTGCCAAGACCTCCGTTAGGGTGGATCCCTCTTGGTCTGACAAAGCAAATGCTTCTACTCACTTCGTGAAATAGTCTTGTAATACGAAGATGTATTTATTTCTGTCATCCGTCATGTTCAAGGGTCCGAGCACGTCGATAGCCACTCGCTCCCACATTAGACTGACTATCTTAATTTGAGATGGTACGATATGGTGCAGGCCAACAGCACGTCTTTGGCATGGGATACATTTGGCAACCCATGCCTTGACACTATCGCGAATTCCGATCCAGTGGAATCTCGATTTGATACAGGTAACAGTCCTTTCCACGGCCAGATGCCTGGCGTTATCATGTAGCTGTTTTAATATGAGGTTACGATAACTTTCCGGGACTACCAGACGGTTATTAATGTAGAGAACGTTATTTATCAGGTGACATTCGTCGAACCATTGGTAATAATATTTTGCCGTGGTGGATAGTGGTGTTACCGATTCATTGGGAAGACATATCCCTCCTGGATCCACGCGTATATGTTTCGTGTCTGCACGTCTGTTGTTTGGTCGTGAGCAATTTTCTCTGGATTCCACTCTGGGCACCTCAACTCGGGGAACTCCCGAGATGGCTGTGTTGACTGTGTCATGGTGGTGGCCTCTTCGTGTTCAGCTTCCGTGCCAACTCTACTGATGGCGTCGGCATTACTATGCAATTTGCCGAGATGGTGAACATCGTTGAAGTTATAGGCCTGCCGGGATTCCTGCCATCTCACTACCTGTCCCTCTGGGTTCTTTAGGTTCTTGAGCCAGCGTAGTGTGGCATGGTCTGTATGGAGTGTAAAGGGGTGGCTGTACAGAAAGTGCTTGTAATACTTGACAAAATGTACCGCCACTAGTAGTTCTCGCTTGGTGGTTGCGTATTTTTTCTCTGTTTTATTCAGAGTACACAAACCATAACCCAATACCTGCTCTGTTCTGTCTTCCGTGACCTGAGATAGAACCACACCGATAGCATAAGCCGATCGTCAGTGTCTAAGATGAAATCGAGGTTTGGATTAGGATGAGCAAGAATCGGGGGCGGTCATCAGGAGTTCCTTCAGCGCCCTGAAGGAACGTTTACACTCACTCGTCCACTCGAATGGTCGCTCTTTTTCGGTGATCTTGTAGAGGGGTGAAGCAATCCGACTGAAATGATAGATATAACGGCGATGGTACTGGCATAAGCCACGAAAACTCGGCGTCTCTGTGACTGAAGAGGGCGTTGGCCATCCCACTACTGCCTTAGTTTTTGATGGCTGAGTAGCCACTCCATCACCGGATATGACGTGTCACAGGAACTCAACACTCTGTCTAAAGAGATGACATTTCTTGAGTTTGAGTTTCAAATTGGACATGCGGAACCGGGAACGCACGGTGTCCAAATGTGTTAATGTTTGCTCAAAAGTCGGTCCAAAGACGATTACGTCGTCAATGTAACAGAGACAGATTTCCCTTTGCAGGGTGGTTAATACCTGCACAAGCCGTAGGGCATCTTGCTGAATTGGAAAAGACCATCCCTACAAACGAATGTGGTCTTTTCCATGTCAGCTTCATCCATTGCCACTTGCCAGTAACTGCTAGCTAAGTCAAGGGAACAAAACCACTTGGCTCTGGACAAGGAATCCAAGGCCTGATCTATCCGAGGTAATGGATAAGCGTCATTGGCGACAGTAGTCAATACAAAACCGCAAGGTTCCATCCTTTTTGCCTGCTAGTACTATTTGGCTGGCCCATGGAGATGCTGAGGGTTCGATAATACCAGTCCACAACATGTCATTAACTTGTTAGTGCGTCTCCACTTCTTTATGAATGGGAAGATGTCATACCGGTAGACGTACAGGGCGATTATTGCCTATGTTGATGGAGTGTCACACAAGATGAGTTTCTCCGAGATCCATGTCTCTGGAAGAAAAACTATCGCGATATTTGTACAGTAGTTTCCGAATTTTGTGTTTCTGTGATTGCGGTAATCCAACTGTGGCATGTAGATATAAATCATGTAAATGTTCGGGTAAATCATCAGTCATAGGCTGTTGTGTGTCGGTAAGTTTAGGTGATTCCAATGAGATAATGTCCACTAAATGGCCGCAGCGTACTCCCAGTTCAGGAGTTATTGGCTCTGCGGTGCCATTGAACACCTTAAAGGGTATGTGTTCCCTATTAGTGGTATCTACGATCATGCAAGAACTTGCGCATTGAGAGGCGGTCATGTAATCAGGGTCGGGCTCCAGCATGGCGATGTGTATGTTGCTTCCTAACTGTGGGGCTGTGGCCCACAAGATTTGCTCCTGTCCCAGCTCAACTGTGGCTGTAGTTGATAATATTACAGCACACGTGTCATATAATGATGATTCCGGTCCAAGAGGTATCCATCAGCCGTGTATGTCAGGTTCATGTTGTTTGCAGTGTATGATGGCTTCGCTGGCACTGAGAAAATCAGAGCCAATGAGGGCATCGTTTTGAATATAGATGATGACAACTCGCTGTAAGAATTGCATCTCCTCTATCTGGATAACTAGATTAACTACACCGGCTATGGGCACATCAGCTCCCGTAGACGTCTGTAGATAAATGTTTGTAGGTTTAAGGGGAGGCTTTTTATGAGGTGGGGTGCTCTCATATAAGCGCTTGTTGAATACTGTGATTGAAGCACCAGTGTTAACGGCGGCACTGGTGGAAACACAGCTAAACAGACAGGCACACTTGTATATCACTTTGCGGTGTGCCGGTGGAAGAGTTTCCAATGATGCCGTCTGCAACAATGGTGTCGGAGCGGAATCATTCTGTATATAATCAGTCTGTTTCTGAATGGCTTCTTTTAATGTGGTGGATGGCTGAGTGGGGAAGGGGCCAGTCCGCCATCGTCGCTGCTGTTAAGGCTGCGGCGAAGACGGAGCTGGGGGTAGCAATGATGATGGAGATGTTGCTATTGCTGGGTATGCAGTGTTGGTGTAGATAGCAGTGCATACGAGTTGACGGATAAGCTCTACCTGTGCGAGCCATTTCTTGCAATGCTTCATTGGATGCTTTGGCGAAGCACAGAAGAAACAGTGACGCCGCCAGGGACGTGTGTCTTCCCGTCTACGTCCGCGTTTACGAATCCACGAGGAGTGAACTGTTTCTCCTGAGTCGCTGCTGTCTGTGGATGCAGGAGATGATGTTGTGTGGGACGGTGTTTTGCATACCACCAAGGGACACCGAGAATTCAGTGTTTTGGTGGCGGGATGTGGTGCTTGTAAAAACGTTGTTTCAGCGGAGGTGCTACACCCTACCACTGCCGTTTCACAAAGGAAAGAAGGCTTGTTATGTGCGGATATAGAGGGGGATGGCGATGCTGCGGATGTGGGAGGCATCGTAGGCATCGACATATATGAAGCCGTGCATTTTGGTATATGTGTAAAAGCTGAGTTTGGTTGGTAATAGTTGGCCATCGGACGTTGTTGTACGGGGGCCGCAGTTGAGCCGGGAAGCAAATACAGGCACTGAGGTGACTCATCAATCAGTGCCCTTAAGAGTTTAATGGCTTCTCTGCTTGTGGTGTGCTGTGGTCATGGGCAGGTGTAATTGATGAAGGTCGGTTTGGACACCATTCCCTCCAATGGCCTGGCTGACCACATCCGAAAGAGGTGGTTGGTGGGGTGCAGTGTTGGTAGTGTTCATTGTTCTAAGGTGGGTTGTGGCGAGGTTCGTGCTGAGTGTTGTTACTAAATTCGTCAATGCAGAGGTCCGTTTGTTGATCTCGTCCATACGTTCCTGCATGTTGCTATTACTGTTATTGTTGTGCTGGTTCCCATGCCCGGGGGCTCCATTGTAGCCTCCTCTGCGGCCATGCCCCCTTCCTCCATGCGCTTGGTTCTGATTGGAATTCAGGCACGGGAGGTTGTTTAGGATATGGATTGTCACCCTGCCATACAGTTTCCGTAGATGATACGGGTGAACGATAGTAGTCTGAAGGATTGTAGTTGTGCCCGTAATTGGGTCTTTGTCGTGATCGTCCACGATTCGGCCCTGATGGAGTTTGTCTATCGCGGACGTCTGATATAGTTCTAAACTCTGTTCCCACCTGTGAGGCATCCCGGAAGGTGCCTTCACTGATAGGCGAAAACAGGTTGTATTGCGGAGTTGTTGATTTCTGGCATAGTCTGTGAGCATGTGAGCTGGGTATCCATCGTATGACGTCACCTCTTGGTCGAGGGAGTCGTTGCTGAATGGAGATGGTATAGAACTAAGCTCACTATACAGTGTGGGCATGAGTTCGCTGCACGTTAATAATGATGTTCGTCGAGCCCCACATCGGGCGCCACTTGTAGCTTGTGGGGTAGTGTCAGGCCATTCCGGTGTCTGGTGTCGACTCGCTGTGTCACATGTGCATGATGAGTGATGACGCTGGTTAGCTTCCAGTCTCTGGGTTATAGATCCCATGCGATACTGCCCTATGGGGTAACAAAGACCGGCTCCTAAGGCCGGTGGAACTCAACCATTCTGGTGGGGCCGTGCAATCATTGTCGCGAACATTAAACACAACAGTCTCATCCCAAGTGTTTGTTTCACTGGTATGCCTGTCCATAGCAATTTCGTGATCTATGGACTTACAAGATTTGATTGGTGACCTAATTAAAATAAGTCTATACAATGATTTTACCTAAAACAGACCGTCAAGTATGCTAGACAAAAATGAGCATACGAAAATACAAGACATAGAGACAGCCTGATGAACCTTTAAATGCGGGGCTCCCAGAGGTAACACACAGACTCGTAGGTCCGCAGAGGTATCCCCACAAGGGAGGCTCCTGTACACGAGATAACTAATCAACTTAATATGAGCTATTATACCTCTAAGCTGAAAGGAAAGAAAATTATCTTTTGTAGTGTCGAAAAGCCATGTGCTTCATGCGGGCACTACTCTTAGTGCTAGTTTAGGTGAGGAGTATTAGCCTCGCATGGGCCATCGCCACTGAATACTTGCAAGAGGCAAGTGCCTCCTGCATGCCTCTGTCATGGAAAAATGCCGCCACCGCTTAAAGCGGGAGAAGAGTATTGACCAAAAACGGCTTACTCTAATATTCAACCAAAATTCTGTAAAGAAAAGACCATACCTAGTGAAATTATGACTATTAGGTTGCGTGCTTGTTCTAGGCGAAGACGGGACAAGCGATTCCCGAAAGATTCCCACATCACCGTCTTATGTAGTTTCCAATATGCTGAATTAGTAGTTGCCGCTTTTATTTATGCGGGCCTTCTTCTATGCCTAGCCTAACATTTAGATTTTTTAGAGACAAAAACTATTTTAGGCCGCAATTGGCTGGCGTCTACCTAGCTTTTAGATACGGCCGTCATTGAGAATGGATGCACTAAGACATCAATACTGAAGACGAAGCATACATGTTACCTCGCAAGATCTGTGAACTGGGTAAGAATCCGGACAGTTTGCTCTGTAACCACACAAAATGTCACAGGACATTGGTTACTTTTCACAAAAGCGAGTTTAGGCAACTGATCTATCGTTACGGTGGGGGTAAGAGAGGCGAATACCCACCGTGAATGTCCTCCTTGTGAGGGCGTAGCAGATCTTAATATCATGTCCAGACATTCTTATGGAGTTCGCTAGGGGTGCGCATCTCGCTCGTCACCAGGTCCTATGGGGCTATCTTTTTAACCTGACGTTAGACGCAAGTTTGCCCAGTTATGCACTGCGGTGCGGGAGGATTGTCCAGCAGATAAAAGGAAATAATAATTAAGATATGTATCCGCAATGCTTCCTACCTTGGCAAAGATAACTAACTACTAGGTATCCGAAGATACACGGCAAATGTATGGGACACCACACCCTGGCCATCACAGCTCGGAAACCCCAATAGTTTCCCAGGGTCGGATCAGTCCATGGTGCGAATAGGGACATCCAAACAATTAAGAAGCCATAAGGCTTAGTGGAACATGAAGAGAGACAATAACTTATAACTATGAGGCCCATTAGGAATGTGGCCAATTTTACACAATCTTGCCGGAGTGCAGGGCTAAATTATCGCAACTACCGGAAAAGAGGCATACACTATGCGTCTCCTAACGAAGAAATTGTCTCTAATCATATTAAACCTATCCTATCGAGCTGAATAGAAAGGCTTTTTAATCGGTAGCATGCAGGGCTAAACAGAGTTATAGCATGGATAGCGACCTCGGTGAAAAATTGTTGGTGGCGAAAGAACATGCTGCATATATAAATGTTGCTGTATAGTGTTTCCTACGTGCACTGCAGTCCTACATTTTTCTATAAATAAACAAAACATATGAACTGATGGCTACTTGCCATATATAAAATTAACCAGAACAAGTAATACAATGTGAAATGATCAGAATAATATATAAAGTACAGGTTGAGAAACCTACTACGGTGCGGTTAGTAAAAACACCTTACAGAAAATAAGAATAACTATAAACAGATACAGAAATTATAACTAGCGGTCCTAAGACTGTTACGGTGTCTTTTAGTCATCGGGACCGTTTATACAAACAAAGTATAAAGATTAAAAATGTAACTAACGGAATAATTAAAATGTTAAGCATAGTTACTTAAATAATCGGTAGCCATTCCTAAGCATGGGCTCTCGTGTTACTAAAATTGATGTGTCATCCTTGATGTGATGTGAGTCGACGCGTTCTCTGGAAGCTGGAATGTTCCCGAATGTTGGTTCCCGCAAACAGGATTTCTGCATGCCGTCCAGGATGGGAGCGGATCGAACTCAGGACTGTAATCACAATATAGAATGCCTAACGAGTGGTCAGTAAGAGATACAATAACATTACTGCTAAGACAAATGTTCCCGTACACCGATAGTACGGATGGAAGTTAATAACAACCCATTCATAAGTGGGGGTTGTTGAATATGGATGAAGATACATAACTAAGCTTAACGGTGCAGAGTACGTCAGTTAGGTCTGCAGACGTACTGGACAAAGTTAACTTGCTGCGGTCAAAAGGTTAAAATAAACCTGCACGAGATCAGTGCTGGGTAGGTTGGATAACCACTTTTTGGCGTGGCCGGCAGATCTGGCGAGTCATCCACCAAAGAACATCGCTGCCTCTGCATCTGTAGAATCACATTTTAAGGCCGGGAAAAGCCTCACCACAAGTTTGTGTTCCGAGTTAGTTCTTGATGTATTCGTGAACAATATTCAAAAGTTCCAAAAATGCTCCCGCACAATCGGGAGATACAAAATTGCTTTTAGTGCGGTGGGTTGGATTGCTGCTGTGGCTACGAGAGAGAAACCTACCGGGACAGAAGTGATCTGCTTAATGCCTGTCTTGCTGATAGTAGCTGCATACAGATCCAACCTATTCGGCCCCTGGTCGAGGATGCTCTCGAGTTCTGGATTTCATCTCCTTTTATACTACCTGTGACATCATAGGCGCAGGTTTCAACCAATCATCGGTCGAGCACTAGCCAATCAGCGCGTAGCTAATAATGACGCAGTCGAATGTTCTAGAACATTCTAGAATTTCTGCGTACACGTGGTTACGACGTCACGGCAATATTTTGAAGATAATCAAAAAGGGGTTTCTGTGGATAACTCAGCCATTTCTTTACCGATTTTGAAATGGTTTACAGATTCGGAAAGCCCGTCGAATTCTGGTCTTGATTTATGCCAGAGTCGGGCGGGAACAAGTAATTAGAAAGGATTACAATGTACCTACTCGGTACACTAAAAGGGCCATCCTATCTTGGTTGTGAAATACGCGCTCTGTCAAAAAAATAGTATTAAGCGCGCGCATGCGCACTACGTGCTTTAACGAACTTAGTCGTTTTTACAATGCGATCTCTCTTATAGGCCCAAATACGCTAATCGCTCTACCCAGGGGTTGGGGGTGTGTTCAGCGAACGAATCCAGGATGGGCGCCGCGTACCCAGCTTAGCTGGTACGGTCGGCACCTGACCGGTCGATCCGAACTACACCAGTGATTTCGAACATGACAGCCATAGCAAGATCAAGCACGACTGCTTACATGGTTGGGACAAGCTCTCCCATTATCCTTGCTGCAACTGTATACGAGGTACCACTGATGGTAATCTTTGAGATCGGGTGAGCTATTCCGTTTTTACAATGCGATCTCTCTTATAGGCCCAAATACGCTAATCGCTCTACCCAACTTAGCTGGTCCGGTCGGTACCTGACCGCTCGATCTGAACTACACTGGTGATTTCGAACATGACAGCCATAGCAAGATCAAGCACGACTGCTTACATGGTTGGGACAAGCTCTCGCATTATCCTTGCTGCAACTGTATACGAGGTACCACTGATGGTAATCTTTGAGATCGGGTGAGCTATTCCAAGACAGTGTTCGACAACACCAGTCGCGACTGTAGCGAGTACAGCGGCTCCAACAGCAGGAATAACGTTGAAGTGGTCTTCAGACATGGATATTTCTGCGTGCAGGGAGATGATATCCGTGTTGGAGACGAAATGAATGGCCATAGCAATCATTTTGTTACAATTCTTGATCACCGGATCCTCTACAATCACGATTATGTTACTAGGATTTAGTCAAAGGTATGGAGCTATGGCATTGTTGATCTTCTGGGCAACCTTTTACAAGGCATGTTGAAACTTGATAATAAGGCTGCATGGATCTGCAGCGATGATCATGTATTTGACAAGACAGTTGAACGTGGCCTGTATGGCTTTTCCAGCCACGCCGTTGACAGAGTGTTGCAGCTGTGCTCGGGCCCTGAGTGGGCGGTAACACCATTTCCCCCAATGACTGGTTCATTCGAACAATCCCTGCTGGCATGAGCCGCGATGTTGTATATGGGACAATGTACTTCTACCAGTTTGGCTGGTCCTGTCTGATGCTGGTGATGTACATATTCTGTACCAGCGCCTCGGGTCCTGAATCTGGGTCGAATGAGAATGTCACAGTCTTTTGCCGACTGATTTCTGTTATCTCGCCCCCCCCCCCCACCCACCCCTGTGGAACATGTAATCTGAGTAGTCTACCTGAAAAATCTAAATTCAGCGCTCTTGAACAAGTGCCTGTATAGAAATTCCCAATGGGACCATCTGTTGGGGTGATCTATGGGGTCATCACCAAGGTGGATTTAGGGTCTGAATGTCGTGCAATTATTTTTTACAGAACCGTTTCCATGGTAACCACAAAAAACTAAATACATTCAACATCGTACAACTTTCTTATTATAAAGGCTAGCAACACAATTTCGGCGTTGAATGACAGGTATGACAGCCCTATAAACAGTGTTGTTCTCTTTCGCTATTATCGAAATAATTTACAAACAATGATGACGTCACAAATATAAACAATATAAAAAATAGTAATCTTCTCGTCATTTTATGATTTATGCCTTCTCTGTGGATTTCTGGTGCGTCTTAGTACGTCAATATAGTGTCATGTAGTAGCAAATACATATAGATTATTAAAGATCTTGATTCTATGTGGGGTAGGGGCTGAAAAATATTGATTAAGGCGTAGTTTCCATATCGAAATTAACCCCTCTTGTGTCAACAGTGCCTCACCGCACTCAAAATACTACTTGATATATCATTTAAACATTTCGATGGTCAATATTGTTCAGGATATTTTAATTTTAGAAGACTAATTTTTAGCAAATTCACCACTGTTTTTTCTTTCCGCCGGCTGGACCATTAAAGGGTTAATATTCATTTCCAATTTAATGGAAAATTAAAGTTTTTACTTAGCCAGTGTCTTTCTGCAGGTCGAGAGAAGAGTATTTTTGAAAATTTACCACTAGAATGATACTAGTGGTAAATATTAAAACATACTTTTCTCTAGGCCTATCAAATATCCGTGTCTGAAGACCACTTCAACGTTATCTTTTGGTCAGTTTGACCATTAAAGGGTTAAGTTGACTCAAGAGGGGTTAATGGCCATTTTGTTGATTGCTAAATTTACTGTAACTTGAGTCACCATCAAGTGACTGCACGAATCGCTGAGAACTAACATATGGCTCATACATTCTCCGAGTTCATTTGTCACATCCTGCATTGAAACGAATCTCTTCCTTTGACGTATATTCATCTGTTGATATAGCTCTGCCAAGCCAGATATCCAGCAGTTTCAGGGACATATGGCTGCGACATCTGAGTCCAGATACCAAAGAGGTACCCGGATGATTCTCAATTTCCATCTACGTGTGCAATGTGAATGTACATCCATGCTCTGGTAGCTCACTGTGGCTACCAACAACGACATTCCCTACTCTATCTATGTCATTGAATCCACCAGCAAGCTATACTTCAAATCCAGGTTTTAACGTGATTTCTAAATTGATGATCCAGCCGCGTAGAATGTATTGCATTTGACAAGATCTTCAGGCGTTGCTTTGGAAGTAGTGTTTAAACAATCTTATTTCTTATCTCCTGCATCTGAATATTACCATGACGGACCATTTCACCACATGCTATTGATTGCTCGTTCGTATAATTGTCACCACCAAAAGCAACGGACTTACAATTCAGACCCAATATCTGATCTGAGAGCTCACAAATATGGTTCACGTACCCGTGTCAGCGCAGTGTACGGTGTTCGTATAATGGTATATGAGTGTTGGAACTCAGGATGGAGGCTGGACTGGGATGCGTGGCCGGCCTCAGTGTTATAGACCATTGTGGTTGCATAATGGTCTCTGATTTCTGGAACACAGGGTGGGGCCGGCCTGGTGGTGTAACCGGGTTCAGTGGCATAGAACACCTGCATGGTCGCATAATAGCCTATGAATGCTGTAACTCAGGATGGGCATCGCCTGTGGTGAGGCCGGCCCCAGTACTGTTGTATAGACCGCTTAGTCTATGATTGCCCATTTCCCACTATTAATCTTACCATAAATTGTGCATATTGGGATTGTATGTATTATTTCTATTCATCATCGCATTGTGTAACCTATTGATTCTTACCAGTTCCTTCTCTGCCTATTATTTTGGGATTCTTAATATAATTATCTTTGTCTATCTTATTTGATAGATTCTCAATTGCCAGTAACACCACTCATTATTTTCTAATATCCATTACCTAGCTCAACTCATGTGTCGTCTGGGGATTTCTGTAATCAATAGGTCGATCAACAATATTTCTGATTGATATGTGGATAATGTCACATCTATCGATATATATATATATATATATATATATATATATATATATATATATATATATATATATATATATATATATATATATATATATATATATATATATATATATATATATATATATATATATATATATATATATATATATTCTGCAAATTGGTCTCTGTCATTATCATTTTTAAATGTTTTTAAAAGAACTATTTCTTAATAATGTCTATCATTAATAACAGTATCATACGCCATTGTGATATCACCACTATCAATTCGTTATCATATTCATAACCGAAAAATTGTGAATTTGAAATAACTATTTAACATTGTAAGCAATCGTAAAATTAATTTATAAGCGTGAATAAGTAACATATTCTCCGACCAAGTGCATGCGGTTTGTCAAATTAGTACAAGTAAAGACAGTGATGGATTTATTGGCGAGTGAAACGATTGATAATATCTTACTGATACAGCACCGGGTCGCATTGTTATTGGTCAAGTATCGACCCAGTAACCTGCGTTTTCAAGGCTAAATATGTTTTTCTGTAAACATTAACAACAATTCTAATAAATAAATTAGTGCGGGGGTTGGGGGTTGGGTTGGGGGTGGTGGCATATCTGTTAATTAATGTAAAACAATGTTGGCAATGTATCAACTTGTTAGCATAAGAATTGCGGCCATTTCCCAAAATGGCCACCAATTTGCTGAGAAAGATTGAAAAGATTGTTAGAATTCTTCAATGTTAACGATCTTGATACGCATTCTTATGTTTCTAAACACACAGTATCTGATTCAGACCTCTAAAATGCACTAAGAGCAATTATTCGGCCAATATTGGCAAAATTTACATTTTAAAATATTTTTATTCAAAATATGTAGCATCGTCAAATGCCACAAAGTTTAACCGTTGGTTTGTCTGTGCATCGGGTATCCAGACTTAAAGAAAATTGATTAAAATCACGCATGGAGTTGGAATGTGTCCTGATTATTCCAGACGGTTACCACTTGAAACTCAATTAGAAGAAAGTGTGCTGAAATCTTGGGTAATTTGAGAAAAGAGATACATATGGCTCGTCAAGACATCGGCAATTCGATTCGTCGAGTATGTGAGCATAGTGATGGCGCAATTGCGATCAACTAGTGCCTATATTGAGAACAGTATAATTGATGTTTGTTCCAGCAACCCCAGTTGCTAGCCTCCATTGGTGAAGCCGCAAAGGGTTAGAGAGAGCATCTCACGAAGACAACAGTAAGGCTGTAAATTACACACATTCCCAAATGGTAAAAGTGGTCAAGTTTGGAGACTTGAAGTGAAAGCAGCGTATCTTTTCAGTTATGCTCCATACGTGCAGATGTTGTTAGATATTGCTGGTCTTTAACAGAGCAATACACACCCGTGACTGTGAGCTACATTTCCTTTACTGTGAGCCACATTTCTTTTACTGTGAGCTACATTTCTTTTACTGTGAGCTACATTTCTTTTACTGTGAGCTACATTTCTTTTACTGTGAGCTACATTTCTTTTACTGTGAGCTACGTTTCTTTTACTGTGAGCTACATTTCCTTTACTGTGAGCTACGTTTCTTTTACTGTGAGCTACATTTCTTTTACTGTGAGCTACATTTCTTTTACTGTGAGCTACATTTCTTTTACTGTGAGCTACATTTCTTTTACTGTGAGCTACATTTCTTTTACTGTGAGCTACATTTCTTTTACTGTGAGCTACATTTCTTTTACTGTGAGCTACGTTTCTTTTACTGTGAGCTACATTTCCTTTACTGTGAGCTACGTTTCTTTTACTGTGGGCTACATTTCTTTTACTGTGAGCTACATTTCTTTTACTGTGAGCTACATTTCTTTTACTGTGAGCTACATTTCTTTTACTGTGAGCTACATTTGATTTCCTTATGCATGTTCACAAAGTACTTTTTCACACAAGATCGCTTCAGTTATGCCTGTATGATTTTCTTCTACCTAGTCGTAATAACATCACCTAAGATTTCAGATCCTGAAATCCACAATGAATACCTTGAAGGCAAGAATTCAAATCTTTGTGCGCTCGGTGCGGATCATGCTCTTGAACGGGTTACCAGATCCATGAACGTGTTTGGTTTTGCCACATAACTCCCCAAGAAATGGCTGCTGTGAATTTACCTATGCGGACAGAACATCACAGCATGCATGCTACTGTACTGGAATGCCATGCAAAGAAGATTAGAAATCTCACAGTAAGAATTAGAAGCTTGACAAACCTTTTTTAAGGATGAAATTGATGCCTTATTCAACTTAGTCACCAAATCAGCTGCACCAAAGTATGTTGCGGTAGATCCTTGTAAACAAAGTGAAATCGGCAGCAAACTGTTTGCAACATGTGTTGTAGAATGTATGCAAAACGGAGATAAGAATCAATGAAGAAGCAGAACTGGCCACTTGGAAGACTATGGCAAAGAAAGGTAAAGTAGGCAGTGAAGGAGAATGTTGCTGACGGTCACGATTTACACTTTTGTTGGTAGTGTACAATCAAGCTAAATAATGCAATTAGCAAAATTATATTTTCGTGGTGCCTAGATCAATGGCTGCTGTTGATGGGTGCGTGCTTCATTGTTCGATGAAGAGTAGCTTGTTGAGCATATTAGAAAGACTACTTGATCCCCAAGACGTTGAATCGCGTCATAGTATTATGAAGCTGGACATCCAACAGGCAGAGAAGCTTTCCGCTGAAGAAGAAGGGAAAATCATCACTGGGTAAAAAATGTGGCTGTGGTTGATACTATGAGAGTGATTCAATCATAGAGCAAACCAGATTCAATAAATACATGTTCTGAGCTAGCAGATCATTTTATAAAATACGTTCTGTAGAAATATACGAAGTATGGTGAGATATGCTTGGTCTTTGATCGGTAAGACATAACCAATTTATTGAAGATGGCAACCTGTGTAACAAGACAAGGCTGGCAGCTAGCAGTGCTTTACCATATGACTAATCCAACACACATTGTCAAATTGCCTATGAAAACAATACTTTCACACACGCACAAATACAATGCTGGAATTAAACACATAGCTTGCAGATAAGATACTACAAACAGTTCATTCAATTCACTCTATGGTCATGCCATATGCAGACCTGTGTAGAGGTACACCCAGCAATACGAACCATATAAACAGTGAACAGGTGGAAGTGGTCAAATAGCTATTGCTACATGATGTAGATGCAGCAGACACATGTGCAACGAGTATCAACTTCCACTCTCCATCCACTGATCTATTTGACTTCTCCCTAAGGCGATAACCTGACTTATGGAGTGGGGGTGGGGGTTGGGATGGGTGGTACTTAATTTTGTGATAGGAACTGGAGAGCATTGCAAGCGTTCCCTTTAAAGCCCATTGTACAAGCATTGTGACTGAACAAACTTGCTGCTCGTCCATCATTCTATGCACCCAGCAGTGGAAATAACGCTGGGTGCTTTGGCGGTAAAGGAACACAAATTTCCAACGTGAATAACTTAAGGTAATGGCTGTTCAAGAAAGAAAGGTTTCGTCAGAAAAGATGCGATCTACACAAGATCATTGCATGAAGCTATACTACGTGCACATGCTCTACTGATGGCATGAACAAAGACACGATACCCAATCCCAACATACCATCACCATAGCACTATGGATGTAATCGGCAAGACGAAGAGTTTAGGCTCCTGTTATAATCAAGCCTCTGATGTGATTATCCATCTAGTGAAGTGTGGATATGTCAAAACCAAATGTTCTACAAATGACATTGCCGAATTGCACGTGATCGTGTAGTTGCTCAGGCAATGATGAGTGGCGTGAGAATCATGATGGTGACCGAGTACACTTAGCAGACGATGTGATGATGACGATGACATTGGCAAGGGCGCTGTTGACAGAAGTGATGATGAATTGACCGTTCCAGTTTTAGCTATCCCAGATCTAGCTCAGCTCCACACACACTTCGCCCGTGTTGGGATCGATCGATCCATGAACTCCATGAGTATCAATTTCCAGAAAACTATACAGCTGTTGAATATTTTGAATCTAATTTGAGTGGGTGCTATTGCTGCCTATGGTAGCAATAGCACCCAGTTACTATCGTTTCAAAATATTGGACAGACTGTTTATTAAATAGTAAAGACATACAATCCGTACAATGTGTCGGACTATTAAGTGTTTAAGACGGACTAAATCGAGCCATTTATGCTGTAATTGATTATGACCTCATCCTATAAGTCAGGTAGTTGATTATGACGGCATCTGATGGATGGATAAAACGGAAAGGTCTATTGGCTGATGAAGAAGGCGAGTATAGATCTGTGGGTTAGAAAAATAGTGTCATTGAAAATTCAACTAGTTTTCAGAGAAATATTTTGCTGTAACAATTGTTTTATAACTAGTCAGATTTCGCTACTGCGGCATGCTAAATGTCCGAATCAGAATCAACATGTTTGGAAATATAAGAATGGATAGTTTGGTTGTAAAGATTGGATAACCGTTTTCAGAATTCTTGTACATTGGTGGCCGTTTTTTAAATTGGCCTCCATTTCTAATCTAACAAGTTGCCACAGTGCCAACATGTTTTGTATGTTATTTGATATATTTCTGAATAGATGGCACAATTTCTGCATTAAAATCCTACGGGATTCCGCATGCACCGGCACTTAAAATCACGACAACGTCTCAAGCGTGAAGGATGGAAAATCATACAACATCCAACATCACTTTACACGGTATTAATACGGGGCCATCAGATCTACCGCTGTATTTAAGCACCCACAAGGACATCCCAGATGTGTTTATGCACGAACTAGCAGTTGCATGGATGGTAGCAGGTATGGTGTTCAACAGTATGCTAATTTATTACCTTTTGGCGACAAAGAAGTACAAAACTCCTGTGTTTATGCTTGTGCTGTTCCTGGCTCACTCTGATTTAGTCGTGTGTTGGTCTATCGTTTGTTTTGCTGGATTTATGTTTCCCAGTTACATCTTGCCTAAGGGTACGTGGATCGTTTGTAAAATTGTAAATTACTTACTTAATGTAGCGGCATCGACTAGTCCTTATTGTTTAATATTATTTGCTGCAATGAGATTTTACCAGCTCTGTTTTCCGTTGAGGGCTCGAGCTCGAGTGACCAGTAGTTTTGTCCGTAACTGGTGCTTCCTAATAATATCCGTGTGGACAGTGAGCTGGAGCCCATTCCTCATCTCGTATAATTTAATAGATGTGATGTATGATGGAAGTCCATCAATTATCTGTCAGTATGCAGGGAATTTATGGAGATATGCAAGCATCGCATTTTTGATTATAAACACAAGCATCCCAGGAATATCAATTCCTGTGCTTCATATAATGAAACACATTGGAGTTGCTAGGACAAGGAATTCGGTTGACGTTCAACAGGAGCGGAAGAACACCGACATTCGTGCATTAATGATAATCATTGCACTATTTTACATTGGTTGGTTTCCTATGAATATATACTGGATGGTTTATAAATATCTCCCCAATCATGAGCCATTTCAGGACAGATTAGCTCTGCTTTTCCTGTACGCCAGTGGCAGTAACAATGCACTCAATCCAGTGGTTTACTGCTTGGCCGCTAAATCCGTACGGAGTGATATAGTTCAGTTGTTTTGTAAAAAGAAGGCCGACAAAACTAAACTAAATCCTACCTAGTATGCTTAAAGTCCGTGCACCAACACAATTTTAATAGCCATTTATGCAACACAGTTGCCATTCAAACAACATCCGTTTAGCACGTATAAATTGTCCAAGCCTACAATAAGAATTGCGGCAATCGATAAGCCGCCTGTATCTACGTCACTCCAGTTACGGCTAGCGTAGCCCTGCATAGGAATCACTAGTAAACAACAAACAAGGCATATATTGAAAGCGCTGTCACCGAAACTTCATTTAGCTCAGTGAATTTAGCCGGATAATGGATATTGGATATTTAATATTCAATTTCCAGTAGCGGGATATTGAATATTCAATATCCTGTAGAGGGATATTAACTATTCAACATACGTGTACGTGAAATAATCATCAGTTGGCTAATGTACATGCGGCAGGTCGAGGTGTGTGGCCCGGGGCAGATGTGGCAACACATTGGGCAACATGATGGCGGACAGGCGGCTGGCTGAGGCGCCTGCTCAGTCCTCTCGGGACAGCGTAGTGCTCTCATGAGTATACTGACCGATCTGCCCGCTTGGTGCCGCATGCTCACCGAGTGTACGGCAGTAGGGAAAGGCAGCTTAAATATCTCCCTCGGGTGCCTCGGTGAATATATCATTATACGTTTGATGAACTTATACATGTCTTCAATTGCATCGTCTCAAACAGTCCTCTCCCTAACCCCCCCCCCCCCCACACACACGAGGAATATATTAAAGCTGCCTCTTCCTACTATCATACGCTCGGTATGCATACGAGACCGTGCAGGCAGGGCCGCCCGCGCCACTCGGCTAACCACAGCTCAGCCAGTATACTCGATCAGAGCAGTACGCTGTCGCTAGAGGACCGAGCTGGCGCCTCGGCCTATGGCCTCTCCACCCATCTACCTATCTATCCACCCATCCACTCAGCCAGCCATCTGTGCACTCACTCACCCCAAGCCTATAACCATCATACACCAATCAACCGAATATCCAATATCCCGTCACAGTATATTGAATATACAATATCTTGTTATGGGATATTGAATATTCAATTTATCTTTCGTGTCAGAATATATCATTATGCGTTTGATGAACGTATGCCTGTCTTCAATTGCATCCTCTCAAACAATCATCTAACTACCCGATGCACACCAGGAAGGTCTTTAAGCTGCCTTGCCCTACTGCCATACATTCGGTATGCATGTGGCACCAAACGGGTAGGGCGCCTGTGCCACTTGAATAACCACAGCTCAGTCAGTATACTCATGAGAGTACTACACTGTCACGAGAGGACCGAGCAGGTGCCTCAATCAGTCGCCAGTCCACCCTCATGTTGCCTAATGTGTTGCCACATCTGCCCCGGGCCACACACCTCGACCTGCCGCATGTACATTAGCCAACTGATACATATTTCACGTACATATATGTTGAATAGTCAATATCCCACTACATGACGTTGAATATTCAATATCCCGCTACAGGAAATTGAATATTTAATATCCCGCTACAGGATATTGAATAGTCAATATCCGGCTAACTTATTCTACTACAGTTTTTTTCTGCTGAATACGCTCGTTCGTATATGTATATTTTTATTTTTAAAGGGGCATATTCACAATTGCTTCAAAATAAAATTGTTAAAATTATATACTTTTAGAGGTTTAAATCGTGTGTCTGTCTATATGTAAGTAAAAAAGTCAATCTTCACATGTGATGATTTCCTTATGTATAAATTAATATACTTTTTACGTTGTGAAATTGAAATAGAAGCACGATTCCCTAATTCAACTTCGCAACAAAACAAATTATATTAATTTCTACTGAACGAAACCATCATATGTTAAGTTTTTTTTGTTTCATTACATTTCAGTCCACAATTTAAGCCTTCAAAAGTACACAATTTTAACAATTTTATTTTCAGGCATTCTTGTGTGAATATGTACCTTTAAACAGACAGATATCCTCTAAATTGGTTATCAAAGAGGTGTATGTAAATTCACGTATCGCCATCGTCTCAAAGTGTTCAACTCAAATGCTACTAATATAAACCATTTACCCCATCTTGTGTCAACTTAACCCTTCAATGGTCAAACTGACCAAAGAGCAACTTTGCAGAGGTCTTCATACATACGTATTTTTGAATATTTACCACTAGAATGACTGGCTCGGTAGTTTTCTTTACCATTACGCCTTTAATCGTCAAGCGGCGAAAAAAAATTCAGTGATAAATTAAAGATTTTAAATTAAATTGAAGGATAACAGAAATCTATTCTTTTTGGGTAAATTTTCGTTATAAATTTACAAAAATACTCTTTTTGGCTACAAAAATCAAGATTCCCTTGAAAAGCATTGGCAATTAAATGGTTTATTGAAAGTAAATATTATTTTGAGCGCTTTAATGCGCTGTTGACACAAAGGGGATTAAACTTAGATTTCCTGAACAAATATTGTTTATAATATTATTCATCGTTATGTGCATTATTGCAATGGAGGAATCCAGTTTTAGCCAATCTTCGCCCATCTCTAGCTAAGCTCGACCCACGTTTTGCCCGTGTTGGGATCTATCGATCTCTGCACTCTCCGAATCTCAATTTCCAAAAAACTATACAGGTAAGCTGCTGAATGCTTTGAAACTAATTGGACTGGGTGTTATTGCTGCCTATGGCAGCAACTGCCCCCAGTCAAACTAGTTTCAAAATATTCAACAGAATGTTTAGTAAATAGCAAAGAATTACAAAGACATAATACAATTCATACAACGTGTCGGACTATTTATACATACAATTCGTACAACTTCACGGACTATTACGAGTTTCTGGCGGACTGAATCACGTCATTCATTACCTAATTATAGTCAGCCTACATGTGACGTAGTTGAGTATGACGTCATATTATTGACTGAGAAACTGACTCCTCCATTGACCACCTTTGATGGGTAACCCTTTCACCGACAAATCCCTGAAAAAGTATTCTTTATTCTGTTGAGTATCGGCAGCAACGGCTTCCAGTTTAATTAATTTCAAAATATTCAACAGTTTTCTTGTACGGTTGCCTTGAAACTGAGATAAGGGGAATTCATAGGTGAAAGGGTTAAGATAAATTGTGTCCCAATGAACGTCCATACTGCTGATCATCGTATTTACAAATATCGCTTTGTGTTGTTTGGCGAATGGGTTAGTGCAGCTGCTTCAAGGGCCAAACTGCCATGATCGTTCAAAATGTGATAAATTTGGTACAACTGTAGGATAATATATTTATTTGAGTTGGGGTTCCATGACCTAAGGATAATTTTTGCCTACCCCTCCCCAATTTTCAGCGCCACCAATCGAATATTTTATTTTCCATAAAATCAATGTTTTTAGCTCAATTGCTTATCCTGTATGCATGGAACGATATCACAATGGATAGAAATATGACACAAGGACTCACGTGTTAGAATCTGCTCAGTCATTTAGGTATCTTGATATTATTTTGACAATACGTTTCGAGATTTCAGGAACAACGTCTGGTCGGAAATTACATGAATGGCGTCATGGTCAATATCTCGTTTAATATTGGACGAATCACTCCAAATTTTTTGCACGTAGACCTAACTCAATGTGTGCCTGGAGAAAATCCAAAAGCTTGGTCAAAAATATGTTGACAACCTGCCACTCGTGTATTTCAAAGTAACAGAGATATTGACCAGAACGCCATTCCTTAAATTTCCGACCAGACTTTATTTGGTCCAGTTCCTCAGAGACTGCTACTGGCGAGGCACGTGATAAGTTTCAAATTAATTTATTATGCTGTATGATTTTAAGCTATTTTACTCTTTATTTCTTTCTTTTTATGATTAAATTTGTCATTTGGTCTGATAGTGACTATTCTGTTAGGTATACATTCGGTTGCCATATCTAAAAATAGGGTGTTAAACAATGTACACATTTCATTAACATCATCGCACGTGGAAAAAGGAGCTGCCCATGGTGCATCATAGATTTCTTTATTCAATTTCTCAAAATTAGCATTTTTGTAATTCCAAATTTTCCTCTTAAAGGTTCTTTTAATCTTTGAGTTTAGTTTTCTGGCTGCATATGTCGCTGCATGATCACTATATTCCATAGTGAGTTTAGTTTTCTGGCTGCATATGTCGCTGCATGATCACTATATTCCATAGTGAGTTTAGTTTGATGGTTGCATATGTCGCTGCATGATCACTATATTCCATAGTGAGTTTAGTTTTCTGGCTGCATATGTCGCTGCATGATCACTATATTCCATAGTGAGTTTAGTTTGATGGTTGCATATGTCGCTGCATGATCACTATATTCCATAGTGAGTTTAGTTTGATGGTTGCATATGTCGCTGCATGATCACTATATTCCATAGTGAGTTTAGTTTTCTGGCTGCATATGTCGCTGCATGATCACTATATTCCATAGTGAGTTTAGTTTGATGGTTGCATATGTCGCTGCATGATCACTATATTCCATAGTGAGTTTAGTTTGATGGTTGCATATGTCGCTGCATGATCACTATATTCCATAGTGAGTTTAGTTTGATGGTTGCATATGTCGCTGCATGATCACTATATTCCATAGTGAGTTTAGTTTTCTGGCTGCATATGTCGCTGCATGATCACTATATTCCATAGTGAGTTTAGTTTGATGGTTGCATATGTCGCTGCATGATCACTATATTCCATAGTGAGTTTAGCTTTCTGGCTGCATATGTCGCTGCATGATCACTATATTCCATAGTGAGTTTAGTTTTCTGGCTGCATATGTCGCTGCATGATCACTATATTCCATAGACTCGTGCAACACACCAGACTCCACTATCTCGATATTTCCGTGAGTTAGTATTGGATCAAGAAGTGTTGCCGTCCGGTGTGTTATGCGTGTTGGCTCCTTTATTACCAGTTTGAGATCATATAGTGTAATTACTTCTTTAAGTTTGGGTTCAGTATGTCATCATTTAAGCCATTTGTTATTATTAAGGGCAGACGTGTATCGAGAGCATCTCCAAATGTATTTGATAAGTTAGACCAAGAAATTTGCGGCGAATTTTGGTGGTCGCTAGAAGACCCCTACTAGAAAACAAAAGTGACCATAGTTAATTTCGACAAATATATGTTAAATAGTTTCGGTTTTCAGGTCTGCACACCTTTTGTAATTTTAAATGTTCGAGACATAGATTAAGACACACACACACCCCACCATTAGCGTCAGGTGCTCTGTCCTTTCTAATTGGTTCGTGGTAATTGTCTATTTTCCGGTCTTCATCAGGTATTGAATTGTTTAGATTGGTTTCCGTAAAACAGACAATGTCGTAGTCGCATATGAATTCTTCAATTTCACGTAATTTATGTCTCAGGCCATCTATGTTTAAGTGAAATACACTTATAGCAGACACACTTTGCGGACCGAGATTAGATTCAACATCTCCATATAATAACAAATTAATTCGATAAGGATTATTATGGGTCATGAAGAGGGACAGTATGCAAACTTGTAAATTGAATAAGACTAGAATTTCAAACAGATGATAATTGATATAATCTACCGGGAAATGCTTTTGATTTTTATATGTTTCTAGGATTATATATTGAATACATATCTGAAGTAGATAATTTCTATCAAAGAACAAAGCGTTTTAAAGCGAGTATGCTTTGACTCGTGTATATACGACATTGACATGACAGTCTATGAATTGAAACTATGGCGGCTCTGTATTGCTGAAGGTAACACCCCTCTCTCGAGGAACAGAGGGCGAGTAAAGCACAAAGGTAGAGATAAAGATATGGAGAAAAAGAGTTAGAAAAGAATAGCAAGTACAGAATGGAAGATAGGTAATAAAAAGATATGAAAGATATTTATGTGCATACAAATTTACAAAGCTGAAGATCGAGAAAATGTATGACAATATGTAGTTGGACATTAAAAATAGCAGGTGCTTTCATTGTTGTCAGTTGTGCTGTCGTGTTTGTCTGGCTCCACGGCTGTTTGACCTATGGTTGCATATAAGTGGTATAAAACACAGCGGGCACTTGACGTTGCCTGGGCGTTGAACCAATGCAGAAATTACGTCATGCATAATTTCAACATTGATTGAACGCGAAACAACGTCCGTGCCCGCTGGAAAGGTTCTCATATGCGGAAGACTACATGGAAAAAATTTAAAATAAGATTAAATAAAAATTACATTAAATGAATATGACTGTACATAGAAAAAATCTTCCTAAGGCGGACAGCTTTCTAGTGGGTTACAAAACACTGAATCTACAAATCAGATTGTTACAAGACCCAATCGTTGTCCCATGCTCTAAAAACGCATACGCTATTGTCATGATGTGCATTTAGCGTGAATATGACTCTGGTTAATGTCTTATGGGGTCACCCTGACCCATGTCATCCTCGACTCTCCCACCTGAGAATCGTCGCCTTCTTCGTCTTGCGCGCACCATACGAAAAGGGCGACAACCCTCAATAAGAGAATCCCGAATAGGACAAGACAGGATGCCCATTGATGATCTAGCCACGTCAAGGCTTCTCAGTATTTAGAATATACCAAAAACATAGAGCTCGATGGTAGGAATAAGATGTGTAACGTAGACACGGCCACAGGCACTAGATTAATAATGGCCGAGTATTAGTAAGTGTATCAAAGGTCGCATGCGCATGGGCGGGGTCTTCTCACTGTGTCGATAACTGTATACTACTTTGATGTAGATACATGCCATTAAGGTGCCAAACATACAGGGTGGCTAGTTTTAATATTTTATAATAGTATTCTCGTTAATAGTTACATCGAGCGGGACTATTTTGATCTGAAAAAAGTGTATTTAAAATAGAATTAAAATGTGCTAGATTATTTGTATAGTTTTAGGCCTTCTTTTATACATTTTGCAACATTTGGTCCGAGTCTGGCATATTCTGTACTCATTAGGCATGTAAAGATGTATTCACTCGCGCCTTTTCGAAAATATTCTGATCCCCGGACCCCCACCCCCCCCCCCCCCCTTGGGTAGCCCCCATAATAAAGGTATCCAGTTTTAGGCCATCGTCCTATTGCACGATCCTCGCCCTCCCACTACGTTCCCGTATCGAGTACCGTGCTTGCACGCCTTTGATGTTTGTGCTAAGTTCACGAAACTTCATACATATTAATGAGCTGGGGGTCAGTCAACTCGCGCCCATGAGATTGCTCGATAAGAAATCAGCAAGTAGACACCTTTACATGTGCGTAAACCAAACTAGCGGGTTTTGTTACCGAAAACCAATCTACACATTTTCTGTTCCTCAGAATCGTCAGATAACTTGTTTAGAACCAAACTATTGCACACTTTTGCAAATATCTCTTTCCAGTTCAACAGTGTCGCGATCGCCGTTGTTTTTGTGATTGCAGATTAGGTCACCAGACGAAGCCTCGCCGATCGCGTGAAGTAAACAGAGGTCTGCAAGTACGGCCTCAAACAGCGTAGCTGTGTGAGTGGGTGTATGTTAGCGCTATGGTTTTAGTTAAGTCCCGCCCATCTTTCGCTAAGCTCCACCCACACCGATCGATCCATGAACTCATTGACTATGAATTTCCAGAAAACTATACGGATAAGCTGTTGAATATTTTGAAACTAATCCGACTGGCTAAGTCAAATTAGTTTCAAAATATTCAACATAATATTTATTAAATAATAAAGATATACAATTCGTACACAACGCTTAGTCCGTGATCAATTAAGCGTTCGTGACCAGCTTAGTTACATCATTCATGACGTAATTGATTATGATGTCAGCGTCCGCGTCATATAGTTGATTATGACGTCATATGATTGATGGATACATTGAACTCCTCTATGTGGTCAAGGAAAGCAAAATCTGTACACATCAATTGTCCGTTTGCGGACCGGCGGGGACGATTGTTGAGAAATCTACCACTGGGGCAGGTGATGGATTTTTGGCGATCGTCTTCTCCTGACCAGCAAATGGACACTCCTCGATATCACTGCAGATGTCGGTTATGACCGGTCACGTCATAAAAGGGTTAATTAGTGTCAATGATAGTGCGGATGAATGTGATGATGTAAATCATCGCTAATATAAATGACAATAATGCAATTGATGACTTATGACCAAGATGATGTTAACTGTCGCAATGTCTAGCCGCCATAACGTGTAAATCCTGTAAAATCATTGTTTCCCATATGCCACTTTGTGTGATCTGGGTGTAAATAAACTGAAACTGAAACTGAAACTTGTCTTAGGTTCGCTGCTCGGGTGATATAATAGCATATGTGGCTGTATCATATATAAGCAATGCTAACACTGTACATCGTATTTTCATAATTATATAACCACCATAGAACGCTATTTGATTTTACAGTAATCTCTTAATTTGATGAAGATAACCGATCAGAAAGAATCTCGTGACATTGATAATTCCCCGTGACCTTGGTAATGGATGAATCAGATCTGTCATTCATGCATCTGACGTCTAATCAATTACGTCCCACTTAGGCTGACGTAACAATCGTAATTTAAGAAATATTCCGTTATGAGTAGTCCGTCAGTTGTATAAATTGTATGTCCTTAAGGCAGCAACAACCTCCAGTCACAATAGTTTCCATATGTTCAACAGGTTAGTTGCATAGTTACCATGAATTGGGAATTCTGGGAATTCAGGATTCAAAGTATAAAAATCGATCCCAACACGTGCAAAGCTTGGGCTAAGTTTAGCTAGAAATGGTCGGAGCATAGCTAAAAATAGATTCATCCGTTCCACGAAGGTAATCGATCATAAAGAATATCGGTCTTGTTTCTTGGTAATGGATGGGCCTGATCTGTCACTCAAGTATATGACGTCACATGCATGCTGACGTCACAATCATTATGACGTAGTAAAACTCGGCCTTGAAGCATGAAAAGTCAGTCAAGTGTACGAATTGTCATTAATGAGTCTAGAATTTTATAAACCTTCTGCTGAATATTTTGAAACTAATTTGACAGGGAAACTAAAACATGGGCGGAGCGTAGCTAGAAATGGGTATGGCAAAGCTAGAAATGGGTGGGGCATAGTTAGAAATGGATGGGGCATAGCTAGAAATGGGTGTAGCATAGCTAGAAATGGATCCATATAAGCTGCGATGCATACTCAAGTTTGGCACTGTCGCATAAAAGCAATCGTGCGGCTAATATGCTGTTGCACATGTGGAAGCAAATGGACCTTTCAGTTTTAGCTATGGCCCGCCCATCTCTAGCTAAGCTCCACATACACCTCGCTCACGTTGGGATCAGTCTAACCCTACACTCCCTGACTATGAATTTCCAGAAAGATATACACGTAAGCCATTGAATATTTTGAAACTTCTTTGACTTGCTTCTATTGCTGCCTTCGACAGTAACAGCGACCAGCCAAATTAATTTCAAAATATTCAACAGCATATTTATTAAATAGTAAAGACATACAATTCGTACAACAACGCTTAGTCCACCACCAATTACGCGTTGGCGACGTACTTATTCACGTCATTCATGACGTCGCTGATTATAATGTCACCCTACACGGCAGTACACGTCACGTAGTTGATTATGATATCATATGATGGATGGATAAACTAGAAATGTCAATTAATGGGCAGTGGTAACTTTCAGTCAAAGTAGTTTTAAAGTAACCAAAAGATAGGTATTAATTACGTCATATAGAATATCATATGTCTATTTTAGCACAGACTCTCACTTAAAGGCAAACGCACATCATATTTTACTTCGTCAGGTGGGTAAGACAGTATTTCACACACAACAATGCATGATATGTAAATGTATGTCATGCCGTCAAAGAACGATATTTAGACTTTAAAAGCTAATTGGTGATATTTTTTTCTCAGTCTATAAGCTATGAAGACGGCGTTGATTTATTTTTCGACCAATCAGGAGAACCGAGAATATTTGCCTCGGCATAAACACTCCATCACTATAGTTTGACAGTGAGTTGTAAAACAACGACATAGTGAACCATGTTAAATATTTGGAAACTAATTTGAATGGATACTGTCTAAGACAGTAACATATTCCAGTCAAATTAGTTTCAAAATATCAAACATGATAGTCGCTACATAATGGGCAATGTGTTGTATCTGCAGCTACGTGAAACATGGCACTATTTCTTGAGGATATAAAATGGCGGCGCCTGTAGTTCAATATTCGTGAGAGGTTAGAAAACAAATAATGGAGCATTCCTATATATTCATCAGCCATATGACGTCAAAATCAACTACGTGACGTGTATGATGACGTAATATAATCAATGACGTCACGAATGACGTATCTACATGCTGTTGAATATTTTGAAACTAATTTGACCGGGCGCTGTTGCTGCCACAGCACCCGGTCATATTAGTTTCAAAATATTCAACTGCTTATGTGCATAACTTTCTGGAAATTGATAGTCCGGGAGTTCAGCGATCGATCGATACCAACATGGACGAACTGTGGGCGGAGCTTAGCTAGCGATGGGCGGGGCATATATAAACCTGGATTTCTCCTTTCTTCTTACACCGCTTTGTGATTCGTAAAACCATGCTTTTCTCCTTCTCGGGAAGATTTTATTCTGTCATCATTAGGCTACCTACAGCATCTCTCCTCCTCCTCCTCCTCCTCCTCCTCCTCCTCCTTCTTCTTCTTCTTCTTCTTCTTCTTCTTCTTGTTATTATTATTATTAATGTCATTGTTGTTATTACTGTTGTGACAGTTGGCAATATTATTATTCGCCTCTTGATTTATTTAATGTAATATATTTGTATGTAAGTGGGAGACACGCTAATAAAATATGTCTTATTGTGCTCCCACATAGACTAAAATAAACTGTGTTTAAATCAAACCTGGATTTCTCCACTGTAATACACATAAAGAAATGAAAGTGAATTTAATGATGCACAATCACTAGACATTCGTATCTCGCGTGAACTCCTTCGATACGAGATCGAGAAAAGTGTGTATTCTTGAAGAAGGCACGCCTCTACTTTTAGATTGAATCTCTAGACTGTTATTTCTTACTAGAATACATCATTTGAGATGTGATTAGTATCCCTATACATTTAATGACGAAATGTGGTCAAGAAAATCTAAATATTTCCTAATTGAATGCCCATTTGGTGTCCAAGAGAAGTCTATTTTTGACAATTTACCACTGGAATGTCATTTTAGCGGTAAATTTTCAAACATAGTCTTCTCGTGACCACCAAATGAACATTCCGCAGAGACCGGGTCTGTCCGGCTTCGTCGTGAAACGGTTAAGGGCAGATCATATGGATCTTAGATCGATGTTGAGGATACGATTATTGTGATATCGAAATATGAGCTTTGAAATGAACTAAATATCTCTCTAAAATAATTTCTTCAGTGTAGTATTGGTATCATTTAAAATGTATTTTTGCATAGCCTACCGGTGCAGGAAAGCGGCCATTGCTAACATATGTGAGAGCATAGCCAACTTGAAATATCACGCTGTTCGGATGGTGTGGGATAGACGCCCATTCTCCTGTCTTAGGGCTTTGTATCTGGATAATAATAATAATAATAATAATAATAATAATAATAATAATAATAATAATAATAATAATAATAATAATAATAATATTAATAATAATAATAATAATAATAATAATAATAATAATAATAATAATATAATAATAATAATAATAATAATAATAATAATAATAATAATAATAATAATAATAATAATAATAATACATTGTGAATTTGATTAGGGATACATGTCTCCAATTCAATTTCACAACTTAAAAATAATTTATATTGAATGAAATTATCACATATTAAAATTTATTTCTTTTCATTACATGGGGTACATAAGTTAATCCCATAAAAGTAAACGCATGCAGACACGCACGAACGCACACACACATGCATGCATTCAGCACGCACGCACGTACACAACGTGTAAGCAAGCACGGGCGTATGCACGCACACACGCACGCACGCATGAACGTACACACTAATCATCCCGCCAGCCCAAATCATCACAGCCATCACACCCCGGTCATTGTTTGGCACAAAGAGGAATGTGGCATCTTGGGACTGTTTACCTGTATGGATGTATTCGTACCTGCAATCCAGCAGTCTCTGTTTGATAGATGATAGTAGTCATACATAGATCCAGGTGCGCTGCAAGGCGTTGCGTGGATGAATCCAAAGCTAGGCAAAGCACATCAAGAGAAGGAACTATTTAGGCATGAAAGAGAAGAATCTAAATTTTGAGGCAACTAGGTAAGGAGTTGAATATTTTGAAACAAATTTGACCGATGACTGTCTAACCGGTTCAGGGCCGAACCTAGGACTCATGAAGCCCTGCACAAATTTCCTACCTATGGCCCTCGGAACTACGGTTAGGATCGCGAGAAAGCTAGAGTCCCGTTGCAACCATAACGTCATTGGGCCCGTGAGGTCAGAGGACAGTGGAATTTGGCCAGTAACACAGCAAACCTAACGAGGTCATCCACCGCACCACCCCCCTCCTCAAGATGTATGTAAAAAACCCAACTGGAAAACAATCCAGAGGGGTGGGGAACCTCCCCATGAACATTTTGAAACCCAGTTGCTCGCAGAGGGAATCTCCTACATCTCTGGAGGCAAATATTAATCTTTTGGCCGGTGGAAAATCTGTCCAGTTTACCTAATATTATTTCATTCTATGATCTATTAAACTGGGCCCAGTTACCCAATAGCATACCATACTAAACTGTGGTTACATTAGACACAGAACCTAACTATGAATACTTAGGATGAATGAACCTGTCCATTTCTAGCTATGCCCCGCCCATCTCTAGCTATGACCATGACTATCACAATTTCCAGAAAACTATACAGGTAAGCTGTTGAATATTTTGAAACTAATTTGACCGTGGCCTGTTGCTGACTATGGCAGCAACATCGCCCAGACAAATTAGTTTCAAAATATTCAAACAGCATGTTTGTTAAGGAGTAGAGACATACAATTTGTACAACGTGTCGGATTATTAAGAGTTAAAGGCGGGCCGTATAGAATCAGTTATAACGTAATCATTATGAAGTCAGCATACACGCCGCTTAGCTAATTATGGCGTGAAATGACGTCATTACTCTGGAAAGGTCCATTGTAAGCCACCATAAAAGTAAGCTGTACAATATTTTGTAACTAATTGGACTGGAAACTGTTGCTGGAGGCAGTCGAGCTAGTAACACGATATTCAAATGGGATTGCTTATTATGCGGCTATTACTATAATTGACACCCCATTGGATTTAGCCATATTAGCCTTATAGGAGTGCGTGTCACACAGCGCCACCAATATTAAAACAACACATTTTTTGCGTTACTTTTCGGGAGGCCCTGGAAATTTGGGGGCCCTGTGCAAATGCACTTGTTGCACTGCTTACAGCTCATCTGTATAGCTTTCTCGAAATCGATAATCAGGGAGTTCAGATCGAGATCGTATATTATGCAACGGATTTACCTCCCTTGTTGTATATATACACCTGTGCAAAAGTTAAGCACCACCCTATTTTTACGCACATGCGAGGGTATATTCATGTGCTATGAAGAAAGCAATAGCATAAACATTTATGTACCCATCCATCTTAGTGCAAGAGGTAATAATGCAACTAGAGGAATGCTGATTATGATGGTGGGGAAACACTGTATGTTTTTGTTTGAACTTGAAAACGAGGCCTGAATATGGTTACGTTGACACAACTGACAACTATTGCCCTACAGTTGACACACGCGGCTAGATTGTCATTAATGGTGTCTGAAAACGAAGTTTAACATCTGTGCACGAGTTTGAGACTGTCATTATTAATACCGGGTATATCCACCTTGTGCCTGGATGACGGCCTGGACACGACGTCTCATGCTGGTCACCAACCGACTGATACGCCATTGTGGTATTCGTTGCCATTCAAGATGGAGTGCGTCTGTTAATTCCTGTAGGTTCTGTACAGGAGGATCCCTCCATCTCACCATGTTTCCCAGAATGTCCCAGATATGCTCAATAGGGTTCATGTCAGGGCTCCTTGCTGGCCATGGTAGGGTTTCGATGGCATTCTGGCGGAGGTATTCATGCACAGCTCTAGCACGCTGTGGTCGGGCGTTGTCATCCATGAATATAGGGTGGGTTCCAGGTGCATGATTTACAAAATGAGGGACCACAACTCTATCCAGTATGGAATCTTGATATCTTTGTCCATTTAGTGTGCCAGGTACAGTCACCAGATCCAGCTTACAATCAAATGAGATGCACCCCCATATCATAACGGAACCTCCACCAAATGGAACTTCTTCCATGATGTTACGTTGGTCGTACGCCGTGCGTCTGGATCTCCATACACGAGTTCGACCATCTGTGGCATGAAGCAGGAACCGACTTTCATCGGACCAGTGTACCCGTCTCCAGGATCTCATGTTCCAGTGTCTTCTTTCGTTGCACCACCTCAGACGCTCCTCTTTGTGGTGTGCAGTGAGGAGAGGACGTCTGACAGGTCTCCTAGCTTTCATGCCAGCAGCATACAGTCTCCTTTTGACGGTAGACATTGACACTCTATTGCGCGTTTCCCATTGCTGGCTGAGCACTCTGCTGTTGGTGAATGGAGATCTCCTAACAAGGCGTACTAGGGCTCGATCATCACGGGCAGTAGTCTTCTTCGGTCTTCCAGATCTAGGCCTGTCCTTCACCTCGTTAGTTTGCCCATGTTTTGCAATCAAACGACTGATTACAGTATGGTTAATGTTCAGCTGTCTGCCAATCTCTCTGCATGACATACCAGTGGTATGCATGCCTATGATTTGCCATTTCACACGATCACTTAACCTTCGTCTTGCCATAGCGGTTCACAATCAAGAGCTAATTCTCTCTGTACAAATAAACCACGGTCATGAACACACAATTCCTAATCTTGTCGCCTAAATCTGTATGTAATGTTCTACACCTCAAACTGGACTTTTACATAACTGAACACGTGTCCTGTTTCCCGCCACGCACGGACATCAAGCGGCGTGAAGTCATGCATGCATGTGCATTTCGTACTTGGAATTATGTCAGCTAACGCGGGGACAAAAAGTATGGCAGCCTAGTTGTACCATCATGTTTCTACGTTCTATTGTTTTTGCTGGTGCTTAACTTTTGCACAGGTGTATACGTGCGTGTGTAGTGATTGTTTTCTAGGAATGCACATTAGGACCATCGGCGTTTTCTTTTCGACGTTAAGAAGAAATAGCTCCTTCAAGACATGAAATAACATGCACAATCCAAACACGTCCATAGTTTCTATATATGGTACAAATGCCTAGAAAACTTTAGCATGCTTAGATCTACGAACTGTAGTGTATGGTATTATTCATCCCATAGGTAACATGCTATATATTGGTGAAAACTGTATACATAATATGCCCAAGCCATGTTTAAACTGTGTAAGCCCGCCTTTACAAATGTTATTATGCTGTTGAAGCGCTTGTGAATTTAACGCTATAGAGAATTTCATTGTATTAGATATAAGATTAGGTATTTAGATAATTGTATAGTTAACTAACTTAATTGTCAATATATATATAACGTATAAATGTACACTCAAGGGCATAAGGCTTATTGCGAAATAAATCAATCATTATCATTTACCTTAAGTTTGGCCCTGAACCAGTCAAATAATATATACATTATAAATTCATCAATTACATACAATTTGTACACCTTGCTGGCCTTTTCCATGTTCGTGACGGAGCTACGTTATTTTGATTGTGATGCCAGATCACATGTCGTATGTTTGATTATGCAATCAGATATTTGAGCAACAGACCAGATTCCTCTATGAACTATGTTTTGGTTCATATCGTTGCTCTGTTAAAACTTTGGCAGGCTATTGATTGTGACGTCAGAGTGACTATTGGTAATATCTGATTATGATGGTTGATTGGGACGTCACTGAGAGTGGTTTGATTGACAGATCAGAAGCGTGAATTATAGCGACATTATGACTAAAACATGTTTAGTCAAGTAAGTATATGACGTCATAATCAATAATGTCACAATCACAACTGACAGAAATACTATGTCATGAACCTGGAATAGTCCATCAGTTGCACGAATTGTATGTTGTTGCTATTTAATAAATATTATGTTGAATATTTTGAAACTAATTTGACTGGGTGTTGTTGCTGCCGTTTGCAGCAACAGCCCCAGCCAAATTAGTTTCAAAATATTCAACACATAGTTAACATGAAATTGGAATTTCGGGAATTCAGGATTCAAAGTATATAAATCGACCTCAGCATGGGCAAGTCATGAGCGGAGCTACAGATATGCGGAGCATAGCGAAATCCAGATTCGTCGATTCAGATGCCTGGTCTGTCAGTATCTTCAAAAATATGTACTAACTGATTGATTTTCATTTGTCATAAACAATCAGTTTGGTAGAGAACCTGAGAATATTTGCTGCTGAAATAGCATCTCGCAGTAGTGGTCTATTGAAGTGATGATGCAACATACCTTCACTCATCAAATAGGTGGACATATTTCTATTAGCTCTTTGGGACTGGACGTTGATCACACACACGATTATGCATCATGGGATTGCTGTTCATGGTTTAAGCTTATTTTCAATACAGCCCCAAATCACCATCCCACACCTAATAGTCCAGTCAATCTAGGCCAAAAATATTTTAACCCGGAACAAATTGCAACAGAATTTTTTTACCTCGCCCAGTGTATAGGGGGCCATCATGTACAACATATCAAAAGTCCTCCAAAATTCCAATAGGGGAAAGGGTAAAATTTGCATAATTATTACCAGATTTGGGCCATTTCACCTGAAAAATCCATTTTTCTTTATTTCTTTAAAACCGGTATGTAATATATGTGTGACTGGGTATTTTTGGACTTTTTTAGTAATAAATGAATACGATTGACATATTCTCCACAAATTAAATGTATTGTGTTATGCAACTTGCATGAATTTACCTAATACCATCATTGATATTGATACAATACATATTATATTTTATTATGTCACGGTATTGTGTGTTTCTAAGCTAAGCTAAGATGAAATAGTATGGCATAGGTACCTGGTTTCTACTAATTTCATCTTGCATCGATTATCCAAGTCATTTTCCTCAATGAGCGTTATTGAATTCGAGCAACTGAGACCCTTACAGTCTTCGCAGGCGGATGTGCAGCTGAGCCCATGTTTTCTACAGGTGCATCTCTTTGATTCACAGCCAGTTTTGCAGCTGCATCTAAATGAATACAGTAAATCGTCAGGTGCTGCCAGCATGTCAGTCTTAACAGGCAGCATTTGGTGGTTGAGAACTTTCCAGCCCCATTCTGTTGGATCCATATCTCCAGCATCTCCTCTCCAAACTTGAATTTGGTAGTACACGCGAAGACTGTGAAACTTTGTGGATGCGGGTGTTTGTGGTAAATCTCGTGCTTCAACATACTTGGAACTTTTTGCAACCTTCTCCCTGAATCGCTTGTACCGCAAAGCAACTAGACTATCCATTGAAGTGCCATTGTATAGAATAAGCATTGCCTTCTCACCTGCTTTTATCACGTCATCTTTATTCGCATTACTCATTGTAAACACTTCAGCAATTTGAGAGAGTTCTTTGCAGCACTGGATTTTGCTACGGGATGCAGATTTTCCAATTCCATAAAGCCTAGTTGTCGAGTCACAGCCAAGGATAGCATGGATAAATAACAGCTGTGAGCACAAACAGAACCCGAGTTTTTCCTTTGCCATTTTGATATTCCACAGTCGGGGTTTCTTTGCATTTTGCTTTGGCTCTGGTCTGAAAAATAGCTGACAGCCATTCATATCAGTATGGTATAGAAGCAACACCAGTAGGTCGGTATCGTCTCCAATAAGAGTAGTATTTGTTGACTTTGAAGCCAAGATAGCCGTTTGCGTAATTAAGACATCAGCATCATCGCTTGCCTTTATCGTTAAGCATCCAGCCTGTTCGAGAGATGAACTTAAGATTGATATGAACCGATGTTTGTTCTGCTTGTTACTAAGAAAATCAGGCTTACTCAGAGTTACAACTGTTTGCGAAGTCAGTACAACAGTTGCGCCTGATCCACGAGTTCGCCTCTTATGTGTTACATCTTTTATGTCTGGGCCTTGGTCATAACCATAAAAAACTACTGTAGCCTTTCCATATTTGCTTATGCAATATTTTACATATCTTTGACAAACATTTGCATATGTCTCTCCACGCTGTCATGGAACACGGTGTAATAGAGCTCCTCCATCAAGCACATAGTGGACAGAATCTGGAAGGACTGCATCTTCATTTTGAATTAATTTCCACAATGCATCAGCAAGTGCCGGCTTATTTGCTTCCCATGGAAGAGATGAATTATCAAAGAGTGCGGGCGGATGAGTGCGCAACTCATACTCAAAATAAGATGTTACTTGGCTCTAGATCTATCATCGGAAGGAAAATAACAGACGATTTACCTGGATAAACTCCTTGGTGAACAGTTTGCATCATGCCAGACCATGACTGTCTCCTTGAACGCAGAAACAAAGAGAAATCCCAGAGGATGTCAATGTCAGCTGTTGGGTCTGTTTGTTCCATCGCAGTTAACTCCTTAAAGGTCAATGGGAAGTTCCTGGTATGCTGAGACTCAAAGTTCCTGATACAGATCTTGCCAACTTGCTTGATATCTTCAGATGTTACATTTATCCTTGGAATAAGTTTGCACGAAAGGTTTCCTGGTCTAACAGATGCAATGATTCCCATTCCATGAAATGTATTATGCCCATCTATTGTGCAAATATTGTGATCCACATTGTCGGCAACAAACTGAATGAACTCGCCTGATAATGGCTGTGGTAGATCTCCACCATGAAGTGATGCACTGCGCTCAAACCTCTGTATCTCCGCGTATGAACATCCAAATCCGTGCTTGTACAAGGTGTCAACAATAAATCTAGATCCAAATTTATGGTGCATCTCACATGACAGTCCGAACTGCAAAGGTGCCAAAATAACTCTAGGACGAGTTCCTTGCATAATAGCCTGTCCAACTGATGCCTGTTTCATTTCTGTGTCTTTTCCAGTAAACAAAATCCGCAATAATTCCCGCAGTGTCTCTGGTAAATAATTCAATGCCTTTACTGGGTCGCTCATTTGCTCCCTTGATGGATAGCTTTCAGATGATGTGCATGAATCAATTAACTTAATATCGTGTCTAAGCAGTTTTGCAGCTGTCTGGATGATTAGCATGCTCTCTGATTTGGAATCCTTTCTCTTCTGTTCCTTATAGAAGTCAGTCAAAATAGTAGATGCTTTAGAACGAAAGGTAACACCGTTTGGCTTACCATTCACAGTGCTAATAAATATTTCATCGCCATAATTATCTTTTATTTTATCCTGCATGTATTTTGTACTGTATGCTTTATTCTCTTTATCATCGAGATACTCTTGCATTTTATTAACGAGGTCGTGCAGGGTCAGCTGCTCATCATCATTATTTTCAAGAAATGCCATTGTCGCACTAAATGCTCTTACTCTGTCCAAGTCTTCTGGCCTTCCATGTTTTTGGGATGAGCAAGATGAGTGCAGCTGAGGGATATTTTTCATGGTTCGAAAATTTACGCTGCAGCTTTGATGGTATACTGCATTGACAACGCATAAATCCGGCGTGAAGGCAAGCCGCCCAGCTACAAGTTTGCCCCATTCGTCTTTTCTCTGCTCACAGGCCTCGGCGATACTACATTGAAAGTCATGAGTACTTACTGCATAAATATCATAGCCACGTTTCTTTCCATCTTGAATTTTTGCAGGGTGTCCGCATAGCAAACATTGTTCATTAAAATTGAATGTTGGACTTTCTGAACGGAGTGGTCGCATGGGTGGCGGAGATTGTTCAATTTTCTCTGCGTCACGGGCAATCCGCTTGGGATCAATGAACTCCCGTCGACATTTTACATGAACCCTCTGTCCTACTTCAGCTATGACATCGCTTTCACGGGCTCTGCTAGCATTGTTAATACCGTCACAGCCTTTAACTCGAAGCTTAACAGATTGTGAGCCATTTTCTAGGCTCTGGTTACAAATAACGCATGTATCTAAATCCATGTCCATATTCTGATTGAATTGTATAGAAATTTATTCAAATTGTGAGATAAAAGTGAAAATTAAAATGCAATTTATTTTAGATAAAATTTTAAAAGCGAAAAACAAAATTAAACTTACTTTAAATATAATTTTTTTAAATTACCCCGGCCCTGTGCATACAACCATATTTAATCTGTGGTTTGGAGAATTTGTACAAGTGGTTCAAGGCAATATTGCCAATTGCTTACTGTCTTCCGTGACCATGAAATTCAGAGCTTAGACAACATTTCTACTTCGTTTATTTGCGGAATGAAGCAGGTAAGGGAAGTTTCATTATTCGGAAAATGGCGGTAGCTAAATATGCGAATTTACCCACTTTCCCATGGAGGGATTTTGGAGGACTTTTGATATGTAACACCTGGCAGTCCCATGAATGCCGCAGAAAAGAAATAAATTCTGTTGCAATTTGTTCTAGGTTAATTTGTAGTTTTACTGGACTATAATGTATTGTGGAGAACATGTCAATAGATGGAAGTGGGTGCGGCAAATGAGATAATATTACAATCTCTCAACCTCTCAACCAATCTGAAGTGGTGGGCTACAGCCACGTCTATACTACTCTTATTATTTTATAATAAAATACCTGACTTAATAACGTCTGTGTACATGGGGAATAGCATAATGCTCTTGTTCTATAGCTAGGATATAATCTTTCTGCCTATCGAGGCCTAACCTGGAGTTTCTGGACCTAGAAATATTACTTATAATGATGGAATCCGATATCCCACTCAAATATCTGACGTCATACTCAATTACGTCACTACTTAGATGACGTCACAATCATAATGACGTACAGCTAGTCATGGACATCCTAAAAGTTAACGATTAGTGTACGAATTGTATGTATTTGGTTATTTTACAATTTAATAAACATTCTGTTGAATATTTTGAAACTAATCTGACTGGGAGCTGTTGTTGAATTTATGCAAATTCTGGAATGTGGGGTAATAATACAGTACAGTTTATAAATAACTTATAGGGGTTTGCAAAAACAAAATAAATATGTGCTGTTGGGTATTTTGATTATATTTATTGGGTTGGAAGGCATTGCTGCCTAAGGCGATGGATATTGAAGGCAGGACTGCGTCTGCCTAAGGCAGCAATGTCTTACAATCCAATTATGTTCAAAATATTCAACAGAATATTTCTCAGATCGTGTCCAAATGTGTTTTGTTTTGGAAATATCGTATTTAATTATTTATTTAGTTAATTTATTATTGGGCAGTACTATAGCTGTACAGTGATAATATGTTAATCTGTTTCTTCATATCGCCATGGTGATGTACCTAGATTTATCTATGCCCCGCCCATCTCTAGCTAAGCTCCACCCACACATCGCCCGTGTTTAAATCTGACCCTGAACTCCCAACTCTCAATTTCCAGAAAACTATACAGGCAAGATGTTGAATAATTTGAAACTAATTTGACTGGACGCTGTTGCTGCCTATGTCAGCAACAGCAGCAACAGCAGCAACAGCGCCCAAACAAATTAGTTTCAAAATATTCAACAAAATATTCAACAACACGTTTAACAAATAGTAAAGACATATATTTCATACAACAACGATTAGTCAGTCAGCAATTATGCGTTCGTGATGTACTTATCTACGGCATTCATGACGCCATTGATTATGGCACCATCCTACAAGACGCGTAATTGGTTATGACGTCAGACGATGGCTGGAAAGGTCAATTGCCCATCGTGTCGACGGCTATAGTCCCTCAATCGCACATTGTCTACCATGTGTGGTGCAAATAAATAATACTCAGAGAATGTCACAAATAATTTAGATTAAATTAAGTCAATCACAATTCATTAAATAATTGAAATCAATAAATAAAATGGATGTGGTCTAAAACCTCTAAAATGAATGAATTGTAATTTAATATTTCTATTAATGTACGTACGTCTAGTCCACTTCCTAGACCCAGTAACGTCATCAGGCGTCTAGCCAGCTCCGCGGAATCCACGTATGCTTGGCTATAAGTCTGAAGAAGACTCGGACACAATTCATTAGGCCACAGAAACTTGAAACACGTGAACAATATGTAGAAGTATAAATAATTGACATGTCATACTACTGCAAAACACATGATCCTATCAGAAACAAGTTAGCAATAAGATAATACATATATATAGCGGATATGTAACACCGCACACAGGCTAGATTGTGTAAAATTGGCCAGTTACCTTAGGGCCTCTTATTATATTGAGTGAGTGTCTCTTTCTACCCTCCTCCAGTTGCAAGGCTTATTAATTGTCTGGAACTCCCATCACCACGTTGGCATCATCCGACACCGGAAACTATTGGGGTTTCCGAGCGGTGAAAACCAAAGTGTCGATTTCGCATACATCCCCTCTGTATCTTCGGGTACTAGTTAGCGTAGATAACCCTGCCAAAGTAGGTATCACTGAAAACATTATATTTATTTTAACCGGCCAGCAGTGCATCTCTGGACATTTTGGAACTTAACCCTAACGACAGCCAAACGATAGTCCTCGGGATCGGATCTCACATGGTCCGCCCCAACACACTAGGTGACGGATTGGACGCCGATCTTCATCTAACTCTGTACAGTGCCTGGGTGCTGTCTCAGAACCCACCACACCCTCGCTGGAAGGTAACTATAGTTGGATATCTGTCTCTTGCTCCCAACCATACATCTTTATGCGCTTTTCAATGGCTTATGTAGTAATGACTTGTCCTAGTGATGTTGTATGCGCTTGCCGTGTGATATGTACCAGGATCGTTATATGATTCTGGAGCTGTCACTCCGTAACATGCCTTTCTGAGGGAGATGCTCCGTAAGGTGACCATACGGAAACCAAGCATCTTCGCCAGTCAGGCTCATGTAGTAAAGATAGGTAATCCCTGCCACTTGCGGCCAAAAGCCTGGACATGGACCTAACAACTAAATGATAGTTTAGGATCTAGCAGAACGACCACATAAATAAAGTGGCAACTACCAAAAACAGTATCTTGGACCTACATAAGATGTTGATGTTGAATTCTACGGAAATCATCCACCCCATCTTCACGTAATACAGCGTGCATCACATTAATTATAATTTCACTAGGTTGACTCACACTACACACTTAGCATATGTTTGAATAAGAGAGTGGTCCTTTTTGCCAACTCTCTTCCTTCGCTTCGGCGTTGAAGTCATTTTCCTGTGACGGAGGCCCGCGTGAGGCATTTTCCTCTCGCAATAATAATATTTTGTTAGGGGGTGTAATGGTTTATATTAAACTATATAAGTGGCCTCGTTAGGACCTTCCCTTGCAGGGGTACCTCGCGGATATATAAGGATCGGTGACGTACCTGTGACGAATCCACGCTAACAAGACACTACCTTAGTTCTATGTACTATCTATTTTCTCTCTCGTACTAACAAACGAGTACCATTGTTTGTATAGTTCTATTTTACTTATTATGTCTAGGCTCCTAAATTGAGCTATGGACCATCATACCTTTGACACAAATAGTTAGGACGAGACGGTGAGGTTCAATCGCGGCGACAATTATCGCACAGCCCAAGTGGAACGTTATCGTTCCACCGGCTCTAGAAGTCGGTTTTTGTACTTTTAGGAGAGTTGCGAAATGGAATCCGTAACCCCGAGAACCGCAGCTAACCAGCCCTCCAACACATCCTGTACATGCGGCGCAACGGATCGGAGCAGCCGAACGGACCAGCGTGTACCCTCGCAAGCTACACATACGTGGCAAACGAGAAACAAGGCAGACAGACAGACAGACAGACAGACAGACAGACAGACAGACAGACAGACAGACAGACAGACAGACAGACAGACAGACAGACAGACAGACAGACAGACAGACAGACAGACAGACAGACAGACAGACAGACAGACAGACAGACAGACAGACAGACAGACAGACAGACAGACAGACAGACAGACAGACAGACAGACAGACAGACAGACAGACAGACAGACAGACAGACAGACAGACAGACAGACAGACAGACAGACAGACAGACAGACAGACAGACAGACAGACAGACAGACAGACAGACAGACAGACAGACAGACAGACAGACAGACAGACAGACAGACAGACAGACAGACAGACAGACAGACAGACAGACAGACAGACAGACAGACAGACAGACAGACAGACAGACAGACAGACAGACAGACAGACAGACAGACAGACAGACAGACAGACAGACAGACAGACAGACAGACAGACAGACAGACAGACAGACAGACAGACATCAAGCTAAAAGCTACTATTAGTGGAACATCGGTTGACTTTTTAGATGTCTTACTTTTATACCAACTCCAAAACCAAAAACAGGATTAGATTTGCTTTTAGACACAGGTCTTATTGAAGTAGCTAATTTTGGTCATTCAGTAAAAATAGCCCATCATTTTCGAAATTTAAATGGAGAGTCAAAACCATTCACTGGAAAATCCGGTTGGGACCCTCCAGATAGGCTAGTTGATGACAATGTTAAAGCAACCATAAAAACGGTTGCTGGTATAGCCAGATCATTGCCAGTTACAAACAATAAGCAAAACCTTTCATTTCTCGAACAACAGGCTATCAACAAATTACGTAGAAATCAAAATATTATTATAAAACCAGCCGATAAAGGTTCAGCAACTGTGATTATGTCTAGAGAAAACTACATCCGCGAGGCCGAAAGGCAGTTAACTAACACCAGGCATTACAGAAAACTTGATAATTTAATTTGGCCTCAAAACCGACAAAATTTCATTGAAATACTTAATTCATTGCATACAGATAAGTACATCGATAAGAAACAGCTAAAGTATCTGCTAGGTGAGAATAATCCACAAAATCGGACATTTTATATCTTGCCTAAAATCCATAAACCTATCAGCACCTGGTTAGATCCATTGACACCTCCTGGACGACCCATCATTTCAGACTGTGGCAGTGAGTCTTATGGCATTTCAGAATATATTGATTACTATTTAAAGCCCATTGCTAATAGACACAAGAGCTTTCTCAAAAACACTGAACACTTTCTTTCAAAGTTATCCAAATTGTCAGTTCCGAAAGATGCATATTTAGTCACATTAGACATAGATGCTATGTATACCAATATAGATATTGATGCTGGAGTCAATGCTATTAAGAATTCTTTTGTCAAATTTCCTGATCCAGATCGACCAGACACGGAAATTCTAAAATTATTAGAGCTAAGTCTTAAAGGAAACGATTTCCAATTTAATGGTGAAAATTACCTTCAAATCTGTGGATGCGCAATGGGTAAACGATTCAGCCCAAATTTTGCCACGATTTATGTTGCGGAGTGGGAAGTGGAGGCACTGAACAAATCAACCAAAAAGCCTCTTCTTTACCTCAGATATCTAGATGATATCTTCATAGTTTGGCAACATTCAGAAGAAGACTTTTGGGAATTTTTTCGCATTTTAAATAACCAAGATTCAAACATCAAGCTAAAAGCTACTATTAGTGGAACATCGGTTGACTTTTTAGATGTCACGATCTATAAGGGTCCTCAATTTGATTCCTCTGGAAAATTAGAATATAAAGTATTCTTTAAGCCAACAGACTCACATCAGCTGCTTCACAAAAAATCATTTCATCCTCCACACACATTTAAAGGTTTGATCAAATCGCAAATCATAAGATTTTTTCGAAACTCTAGCAACAGGCAAAATCTGAATAGTGCATGCTCTACTCTGTTTGATGCTTTGAAAGCACGAGGCTATTCAGCCCGTTTTCTTCGAAAAATTAAAGCAGACACCATCAATGAGCTTGAAAATCTAAAACCTCATAGCGGACCCGAGTTTGAACCTGTCCAAATTAAACACAATAAACCAATCATGTGCGCTGGATCAGTTTCTAAATGCGACAAATATAGATGCAAAGTAAACAACTATATTGTAAACCAACAAACATTCCTGAGCTTTCAAACTAAAAATGAATATCATATCCGAACTAATATGCATTGTGATTCTGAGAATGTAGTCTATTTGATCAATTGTGCCCTTTGCCAGAAACAGTATGTTGGTGAAACAAAAAATGCATTTAGAGTGCGTGCTAGACGCCACGTTTCTGATATTAACACCTCAGCAGATACGCCAATTGCTCAACATTTCCAACTTCCGGATCATTCAGTTGAACATCATTTTGAAATCATGCCAATAGAACAGATTCCGACCTTCGATAGTGAGGAAGAAACGAGTTCGTTTCGCAAAATCCGAGAGGGCCATTGGATTAGAACACTCCAAACAAAAGCACCATTTGGAATAAATGTAGATTCGGGAATATCACAAAAGAACAAAATTATCCCATTTCAACTCATATACAATAGACGTAATGTTGAATTAGCGAAAACCATGAAAGACGAATATTCACAGTTGCAATCTAAATTAAAGGAACCGATCAAAGCACGACCAGTAATAGCTTACAATAGAAATCCAAACCTGAAAGATTTGCTAGTAAGATCAAAGTTAGACCGTATGGTTCCTGATAACAATGACAAGGTTTCATCCCTCCCTACCTATTCTTAAATAAATCTAATCCCAACCAAAATCAATGGTGGGGCAACATGAAATCATATCCGTAGGACATCTTTTAATTTTGTGTCTGCAAAAGTGCGTGCGTGCGTGCGTGCGTGCGTGCGTGCGTGCGTGCGTGCGTGCGTGCGTTCGTTCGTTCGTTCGTTCGTTCGTTCGTTCGTGCGTCCGGGCGTTTGTTCGTATGTGTGTATGGGTGTGTGCTCGTACATCCGTACGTGTGTGCATCTATACTTGCGTGGGTGTATGTGTGCGTGTGTATGTGGGTGTGGGTGTGGGTGCATTAATTCGTGAGTACATTAGTGCCTGGGTGTGTGCGTGCATGCATTCGTGCGTCCGTTCGTGCATGCGTTCATGCATGCATTATTGCGTGCATTAGTGCATGTATTACTGTGTGCATGTATTATTGCGTTCATTCGTTCAGATGCGTGCGTGCGTGCGTGCGTGCGTGCGTGCGTGCGTGCGTGCGTGCGTGCGTGCGTGCGTGCGTGCGTGCGTGCGTGCCTGCGTATGTACGTGCGTATGTACGTGCGTATGTACGTGCGTATGTGTATGTGTGTGCATTCGTGTGTCTGATTTCTCTATAATGTAGGATCAATCCCAGCCTTTACCTGTTAAAGCGACCTACTGATTAATTCACTTTACCCCAACTAATCTCAAGGGGGGACCACTCTAAGTAAATCTAAACTTGGTCTCGATAGGACAAATTTAGGCAAAGAAATTTGTAATTAAATTCCTGTGCCAATGCGTTATTTTTCAATGTAAAGACAGACAGACAGACAGACAGACAGACAGGCGGCCAGGCAGGCAGATCGATCCCTGCCCTCTCTGAATATCAATTTCCATAAAACTATACTGGTAAGCTGTTAGATATTTCGAAAGTAATTTGACTAGGTGCTGTTGCTGCCTAATGTTTATTAAATAGTAAAGACATAGAATTCCGTACAACAACGCTTAGTCCGTCATCACTTAAGCATTCGTGATGAACTTAGCTACTTTATTCATGACATAATTCATTTAGCTCATCATCAACAGACACACACACGCACGCACGCACGCACGCACCGACCCACACACATACGCACACACACACACACACACGCACCCACCCACACACATACGCACACACACACACACACACACACACACACACACACACACACACACACACACACACACACACACACACACACACACACGCACACGCGCACGCGCGCACGCACGCACGCACGCACGCACGCACGCACGCACGCACGCACACACACACACACACATCTTTTTCAACTGTTGTCTCCAGATTTATGTTTCCCTATTTACAGCGCATTTCATACATTTGTTTGTGTTAAAGGTGCACATTCACAGAAGAAAGCTTGAATATAAATTTCTGACAATTGTGTACTTTTAAAGGCTTAAATTGTTTGACTAGATGTAATGATACGAAATAAATCTTAAGACATGATGATTTCATTCCGTAAAAATTAATATAATTTCATAAATTTTGAACTTGGATTCAAGACACGAGTCCCTAATTCAAATTCACAACTAAAAATATAAATTTTATTTATACGGAATGAAATCATCATATGTTAACATTTATTTCGTTTTATTCCATCGAGGCACACTGTTTAAGCCTTACCTGTAAAAGTATACAATTTTAACAATTTAATTTTCAAGCATTTTAGTGTGAATATTCACTTTTAATAACGCCATAACTTAGTTTCCAAATATTGAACAGCTTACCTGTATAGTTTTCTGGAAATTGATAGTCAGGGAGGTCAGGGATCGATCGATCCCAACAAGAGCGAGGGGTGGTTGGAGCTTAGCTAGAGATGGGCTAAAACTGGAAAGATCCATTGTCGAGACGCCAAAGGCAACATGCTACTTAAGATTGGCCCAAATTCCGAACAAGATCATTTCTGTACATCGTAGACTTCAGAAAGAAAATAAACTCGCGGGACCTAGCGTGTCATGGGTACAACAAATTCAGATTAATTCAACTGATCTATTCCGCGCATTTGCCGCTGCCAGGAGAGCTCCTGAAGGAGTCGTTAGAAGGATAATATACAGATACAGATAACTGTTTAACCTTTAAACTAATGACTAAAAAACTTAATACTAAACTGGTCTTTATCACAGTCGGAGATGCTAACGGAGAGATCCGACCTGTCGCTCAAACTCATGACGTCATAATCAATTGGGGAATCCAGTTTAGCATAGGTAGAAATGGTTCCCATTATTCCATAACTCAGATTTCACGTCGCTAATGACCGCTCACCAAATCCGTCTCAAATTTGGAAACGCCAACTCCTGTTAAAAGTAACTTAAGGTCAATGTTACAAGGAGGCGGGCACTGATTAAGGTCCAAAAGCCCATGCGAAAGCTCGTAACCTTTGGGCACCAGTTTTGTACGTAACTGTCTCCTAAAATACTATGTAACTCTTACGCGACTCTTCCGAATTGACATAAGTGTTGCCTTACAATAGAACATTCCAGTTTTAGATATGGCTCGCCCACCTCTAGCAAAGTTCCACACACACACATCGCCGTGTTGGGATTGATCTATCCCCGAATGCCAGACTATTAGTTTCCTGAAAACTATACAGGTAAGTTGTTGAATATTTTGCAACTATTTTGCCTACGGCAGCAACAGCGCCCAGTCAAATTAGTTGCACCATGGTCAACAGGATATTTATTAAATAGTAAAGACATACAATTCGTACAGCAACGCACAGCCCGTCTTCAATTATGCATTCATGACGTAATTATCTAGGTCATTCATGACGTCATAATGACGTCATAGATTGTGATGTCATTCTACATGTCACGCAGTTGATTATGACGCCACATGACGGATGGATACAGCGGAACGCTCCATTGCACTAACCAAAATGTGGCTGTTTACTTAGCTAGCCCAAATGGATCATAATACAATTACTTGATCCATAGGTCTATGTTATGAAAAACAGTTCTCTCAATCGCAGAATTATATCTTTACAACCGTCTACATTTGTTTACAGGCTCTACCTTCCTCTTTCACTTCTGTTCATGTCTCCCTCCATTCCTCTGTCCTTCCAGTCTTCGGTTGTTCACTCCTCCCCCAGAGGCCCCTCGCTCAACCCTCTCCTCTCTACCCTCCCCATTTCCCGTTACCTCTCCCTCTCCCCGCCCTCTCCCCATCTCTTTCCCTATCGCGCCACCATCTAGCGCTCTCCTTCTTCTGCCCTCTCACCTACTCTCTCCCCCACTATCTTTCTCTTCCTATTTCTCGTTATCCCTCCCCCTCCTTCTATCTCCCTCCCTCTCCTCCACTCTCTTCCTCAATACATTCCTCTCATTCATCCACATACACACACACGCACGCACGCACGCACGCACGCACGCACGCACTCACTCACGCACTCACGCACTCACACACAGACGTACGCACGCACGCACGCATGCACGCGCGCGCGCACGCACGCACGCACGCACGCACGCACGCACGCACGCACGCACGCACATACGTACGTACGTACGTACGCACGCACGCACACATCTCTCCCTCCCCATCCCTCCCTCCCCATCCCTCCCTCCAATCCTCTCTCTCTCTCTCTCTCTCTCTCTCTCTCTCTCTCTCTCTCTCTCTCTCTCTCTCTCTCTCTCTCTCTCTCTCTCTCTCTCTCTCTCTAAATAGATATTGTGAAGCGATTAACGCTCTTAATAGGGAAAAAGTAATAAAACCAGAGGAAAAACATGTAAATAATCTTTCTGTACCTTATAATAATGCAACTGGACCTAGCACTAAGATAAACGAACTGAGGGTCACTATTAAAGAAGCTGACACACCCTCTCAAATAATAGCCATCAGTGAATTCAAGCTAGAAAATTAGATTTGACTATTAAAATAGTCAGTTTAAATGGAGCAGCAGATTGGTGACGCGCTGCACGGATCGCTTGGGTTGGAAAGGGGTGGTGGGAGAGCGTTATTAACGTGCATATTGGGCCTCGTTACGCAAGGACAGTCTTCCAAATCTAAGTGCTGGGTTGGGTGATGGGGATGGGTAGGATATGGTCAGCTGGGCGTGACGGGGTCATCATCCGGGTGTTTATGCGCGCACGTTTCTCTCCTATGGTGGCCAGTTACCCACTTTGCTTTTCGCTGCCATGTTGCCTAGTTGTTTTCTATTTGCTTTCGATTTTCCCACCTCCACTCCTATGCTGTTTATATATACTTATAAACTGTATATTGAATATGGCGCGATCGTCGTTTTCAAGCTGTCTTCTTTCATTTAATTATTATTGCTTTACAGATCGTATTCTAACTGCCTTTGATATCTGGTACTTGCTTCAGCTTTGCCTGGTTTTTGTCTCTGCCTGGGTTGAAACTAATGTATGCACATAATGCTTTCAATTAGATAGCGATAAGATTTTCACAATAAAAATCTTATCTTTGCCAATCTGTTGTTCCGTTTTAATAATACCAATTGAAACTCGCTGAGCTAAACATTCTTCTGTACGTAAAATCACCTGATAGCAACACAGCTTGAAATTGAAAAATATTTCGAAGAATCCATAGGGGCAGAAATTAAGCTAGCAATGACTGACAAATTTATATTGTGGTTTATGCACATGTGTCCTAAAAGCAGTGCGGAAAACCATGAACATTTAATGGCCCTTTTAGTTTATCCATCTATCATGTGACGTCATATGGTGTCATAATCAACTACGTGACCTGTATGATGACATCATAATCATAACATCATGAATGACTCGATACACTCCGTCTTTAACGCTTATTAGTCCGAGAAGGTGTACGATTTGTATGTTTACCATTTAATACACATTATGTTTAATATTTTGAAACTAATTTGACTGGACGCTGTTGCTGCTAGAGGCACCAACAGCGACCATTCAAATTAGTTTCAAAATAGTTAACAGCTTACCTGTATGGTTTTCTGCAAATTGATAGTAAGGGAGTTCAGCGATCGATCGATCCCAACATGATCGAGGTGTGGGTGGAGCTTAGCTAGAGATGGGCGGGGCACGGCTAAAACTGGAAAGGTTCATTAATCTCGTAAGGGGCATTGGTAACAGAACAGATTCTCATATACTGATCGTGAGTTTAACTGTCCCAATATTGAATAGTCATCACAAACATCTAAGACTAATAATCCTTAAGGCCTATGTGTAGAGAACAGATTCAAATACTGTATTTAACCCTTGTTGTGTCAACAGCGCCTAAAACCGCTCAAAATGCGACTCGTATCAATTAAATCTTTAATGGTAAAAATTGTTCAAGAAAATTATAATTTTTACAGACGAAGAGGAGATTATTTTTTTTGTAAATTTGCTACTGAAATTTACAAAAATATCTTTCTGTTGTTCTGCAATGGACTTTTCTTAAAATCACCTACAGATCACGTATTTATTAGGGTTGACCATCAAAACGATAATGGTTAAAAGGTGTTTGCCTAGCCAGTTTCCATTTGCACCCAAGAGAAGACTATTTTTTAAAATTTACTACTGTAATTACTGGCTCGGTTATCGAGCCAGTCATTTCAGTGGTAAAATTTCAAAAATAGCTTTCTCTTGAAAGAACATTCCTCAATACCACTGCGGATTCCGTTTCTGACGCCGTTGGCTATTAATCGGTTAAGCTGACCCAAGACGGGTTAAGCAAATTATTGGTACCATTGCACTCAAAATACAAGAGGAAGAGTGCAGAACACCCCAGCTCCATTTGACAAGGTTTTTAGAAATAAGGGTAGTATGATTGAACGTATCGAACTATTGAGACCACTGGGAAAGAGCGATAAACCGGTTCTATCCTTTTAATACAACGGCTACCATGGCGATAAGCAAAGCAATATGCAAACACTGTACTATGACAAAGGTGACTATGAGAAAATGAGATCAATGATGAACCTCAACTGGAACCTGGTTCCAGAAACACATGAAGTGTCACAGCAATGGCATATTTTCGTAGAGAAGTTAGATGAAGCTACTAGAGAATGCATCGCTAAGAGAATCATCACATCTCACAAGCCAAGAAAGCAGACTAAGCAACAGCCACTAGAACAGGGCGTTTGCGGAAAGATCAAAGAAAAACATAAGCGATGGAGGAAGTACCTGATGAATCGATACATAACTACCAAGCGTACTTCAGGGTGAGGAATCAAGTTCGTAGCTTGAATAGGAAGTCATTGAGATAGCATGTCACAGATATTGCATGTTAAATCAGATCCATATCTAAGCATCTCTGGAAATATACGTATAGCAAGATGGAGTCAATGTAGCAAATTTGGAAATCCCAGGGACAAGTCAGTTGTCCAATGCAGACGAAGGTAAAGCCCATGTTCGACTAGACTACTTTTCAATTCTATTTACTCGGGAACCAGATGGAGATACGCCAACACTACTACAGAGAGCAATACACACCCTCCAGAGCACACGTGGGTGTGCCATCGCTATGTAAAAGCTTGAATCCATCCATGCTTCCAAATTATATGGACCAGACTTTATCTAAAAGGAACTTAGGGAGGAAATAAGAGCACCATTAGCCAAGGTTTTTCAGACATCAATTGAGATTAGTATTCTTCCAGACATTTGGAAAGCTGCTACAGTGACAACAATCTTAATAAGTAAGGAGGAAAGGCCCAGAGAATTATTGGCCAGTAAGTCTGACCTGCATTCTTTGTACAGTTGTGGATGGTATTTTAAGGGATGTGATATATAACCGCTTTGAGGAGAGTAATCTGCTCGGCGATAGGCAATACGGAATCATCAGTCCTCTAACAACTGCATACTCTAGACAAGCTGGACACACACTTTGGATAGCAAAGGAACAATAGATGTAGTGTATATTGATTTCCAAAAAAGCCTTTGGTAAGGTTCCGCACTTGAGATAGCTATTGTGTGAAAGAAAGGTTTGGTGTTAAGTTGGATCTGCAGCTTTCATGCTAACAGAAAACACCAGTGCCCGAGTGCATAAAGCAGGCGTAGAAACGCTAGACGTGCATGACTAACGCCGGCGCAACTAAGTCTGACGTAGAGCTTAATTTAACGATGAGTGCATGAAAACGGCGTGCCATAGACTTAGTTACAACTAGAGTAAAATTGGCCTACTTTCCATTTGGCGGTGGCTCGTGTAAAATGCACGGGTAACACGCGCTACACAGGCAAAATCTCATTCATATTACCTTTCGATTTAAGTAAACATGTCGCGAAAGAAAAATTTTGAAAATGCAGAAATACTCAAGTTGCTCTCAATGTACAAAGATAGCAGTGCCATATTACATTCTAAGCTAAACAATGTTGTTACGGCAAAGAAGAAGAAAGAAAAATGGGATGAAATTTGCACATCTATAAACGCAATCGGAAAACAACCGAGAACAGTTACAGAAATCAAGCATAAATGGAAAGACATCCTGTCACGAGCTTTAAAGGACCATTCAAATCGGAAAGGACCAGGAACAGGGGGTGGCACGAAACCACCAGAGGGACCGTATACCGAGTTGGTCCTCAACATAATTGGAGCGGCATCACCATCTTTGGAGGGCATAGCCACTGGGGATGAATCTACAGTCGACGCCCAAGTGGTACCTAATTCAGCATTTAAACCAAGGGCAGCGAATGACACTATTCAACCAGGCACATCTACTGACACTGCTCAACCTGTTCCGTCGATTGACACCTCATCCAGCGAGAATGATGAAATTGAGATCACCAATCAATCAAAAGAATTGACTCCAGCACATGGTAGGTAACAGACAAGCAGGTGGGAAGACGGACGAACGGACGGATGGACGGGCAGGTGTTCAGACGGGCGGGTGGCAAAGCTGACAGACGCCCACGGAGACAGGCACAGACCGACCGACAGACTGAGAGGCAGGCAGGCAGGCAGGCAGGCATGCATGCAGGCAGGCAGGCAGGCAGACAGACAGGCAGGCAGGCAGGCAGGCATGCAGGCAGGCATGCAGGCATGCAGGCAGGCAGGCAGACATACATACAGCCAGCCAGCCAGACAGACAGACAGACAGACAGACAAACAGACAGACAGACAGGCAGGCAGGCAGGCAGGCAGGCAGGCAGGCAGGCAGTCAGGCAGGCAGGCAGGCAGGCAGGCAGGCAGACAGACACATACACATATACAGACATACGGGCAGACAGGCAGGCATGCAGACAGGCAGGCACGCAGGCAGGCAGACAGACATGCAGACAGGCATGCAGGCAGACAGGCATGCAAGCAGGCAGGCAGGCAGGCAGGCAGGCAGGCAGGCAGGCAGGCAGGCAGGCAGACATGCATGCATGCAGACAGACAGACAGGCGGGAAGGCAGGCAGGCAGGCAGGCAAAATGCGCTCAGAGGTCAGAATATTACCCAAGTTAACAAAGATAACGCCTTAGATAGCCACTGTTTCCTATCAAATTAGAATGAGCATATATTTACACATATTATCGTTTATATAATATCGTAATTAATGTGTCGGTCTTTTTCATTAACTGAGATCCCAGTCATCTTGCCACCGGTTTAAGATAATAATAAAACCCATCCATCACTTTGTTACATACCACGTGATCAGATACATCATGACCGATGATATTTACAGCACCATGCGTCTCCATAGCCTTGGTTATCTCCCCTGCTATGACCTAATGTTGTAGCCGCATCGCCACTTATGTCGATGCCGTACCCAGAAATATGTACCACAGGAACAGTTTCTGGCAGAGACATGGTTAACCTGCTATAATAAATATTGCTGGAATTTTAATCTAGGCTGAGTCGACGACGACGAC
>CM067375.1:13893666-13898666 GCA_034401795.1 Chaetoderma sp. LZ-2023a
GCAGTCAAATTAGTTTCGAAATATTCAGGAGGTTACCTGTATAGTTTTCTGAAAATTGAGATTCAGGGAGTACGTGGGTCGATCGATCCCACCACGGGAAGAGTGTGGTGGGGCTGGGCTGGAGAGAGGGGCGGTGCATGGCAAAAATTGCCTTCTTACATCTGAATCATTCCAGAGGCATGCATACTATCCTGCAGTGTGAATATACCAATCGATTCTGACTGAAGAAGTCTGTCCAGATTTGGAAACCGTTTCTATGTATAATGCAAATTAGTATCTTTGGTAATTTTCATAAGCCTAATCTTTTTCCTTACTTACACAGCTTTGTTCGTGATTTTCAGCAACGGCTAAATCAACACACTCACCTTGTGTACAGGAAGAATTAACAGCTTGGGGATCCGATTCTCAACAGTTCACATGATATCTGTACCCACGGACCTTTCCAGTTTATCCTCCCATCATATGACGTCATAATTAACTACGTGACATGTAGGATGACGTGATAATCAATTACAGCATGAATGACTCGATTTATTCCATCTTAAATGCTTAACAGTCCGACACGTTGTACAAATTGTATGTCTTTACTATTTAATAAACATTCAGTCCAATATTTTGAAACTAATTTGACTGGGTGCTGTTGCTGCCATAGGCAGCAACAGCACCAAATCAAATTAGTTTCAAAATATTCAACATCTTACCTGTATAGTCTTCTGGAAATTGATGGTCAGGGAGTTCAGGGATCGAGAGAGGTGTGGGTGGAGCTTAGCTAGGGACGGGCGGGGCTTTCTGTTAACAAGTTTGTAGTTTCTGTAGAACCATCTCTTCACCGCTGCGGAATGTATCTAATAGATCTTGCTTGAACTTTCACTTGATTTTGTGGCTCAAGATTGTGAATCTTAAGAAAGACTATGATGGCAATTTTTTGCTCCCCTGGATGACCTTTTACCATGACAATCCGTCCGTCTTTCATCAATCTGTATGTCTCGCTGTCGAAAATATTCTCTAGTTCCTACATTTATGAATGGATTATAAACAAATTTGGCTTATATCTTTCAGTTCTCAATATGTGTAACACCCGCAAAAATGAAGATGATACCCCTTCACAAACCCGAGTTATCGTCCTTAATATTTTTAATGTATTAAAATCTATGGCAAATACACGTTTGCCAACACATTTTGCTATTAGACAACGGATAAATATTAAAATTGAGGAAAGTATTGGCATCCACAGTAGATGCCAACATGGTGATGTTCGATTGGACATATTACAGCATTAATGAGTTACATGCCATTGAGTTGATATCTCAATCAGCATCGTCAACGTCTTTCACTTCAGATGAGTGCAATTGTTCACCAGTATTAGAGGTGTTGCTGCGGCTATAACTCAAACAACTACATACTTCTGTGCATGAAACATTGTTATTCCAGCAGCTACATTTTCCTGTGTATCTTCGTTGCATTCACACCAAATGCATTGTCTCAAATTCTGTCATGTAGTTGAGAACGACGCACTGGATCACATGTGCATTACCTGCCAATTGTTCAACTTTACTGACACCATATTTAGATTTGAACATAGTGATCGTGTCTGTAACCGCATTGCTGAGATATTGAGCTTCGCCTGTAGTATTGCTGGCATCTCTCTGATATGCCTCTGCCAGATGAATAGATGATTCATTCAGGAATTCCCGTTTTTCAGGTTTTCTTGCCAAGAAATGCTGAAAGGAAAGACGGCATAGAACAGTGTGTGCTTCTAGTATGCGATACATGTGTTTCCCATTGAGAATTTGTGTTGCAGTTCTTAGTGAATGGTCCAGTTTCTACCCATGCTTGATCAATTCCGCTCCCCTCCACATATTTTCCCAATGTAGCCAGTACCCAAAACACAACATGAAGTTCACCTGCCACAGCCTCATTGCCATATCGTATAACTGGGGATCAAGCGTCACTACAGTGAGCGAGTCGCCTCCGGACTCCCATTACATGACTCGTAATATGACTTACTCTCATGAGGCCTGTGTAACGTGTGGCATAGTCTGCAGGAGGAAATCTGATCTAAGGCGCTTGTAGGTCAACATTGGTCAAACTGTTGTTAAAGGAGAGCAATGGATTAAATGTGGCACATGTTCACACAACGCAGGTTTATCTTCCATTGTTATGCCATCTTCGGAGCTTAAGCAGCCAATTACCCATGCCAAATCTGTCCTCGTCTTTAAGTCTGTTACGGGGTGAAGTGTATTCAGTTTACATACACGCTTTCTCTTTCTGGAACATATATGCAAATTACCCATGCCAGTTCTGTCTTCACGTTCATGTCTGGTATGGGGCGAAGTGTACTCGGTTTACATACACCGTTTCTCTTTTTGTGCTCTGAAACTTTTGTGATTTGAATTGCATACTTGCAAAACGTGTTGAGCAATGCTGGTGGCTCGTACCCTGTAAATGTCCCATGAACACTTCCATGGGGAAGAAATAGCGATAGCTCTCCTAAGGGTTGTAGCTGATTTCAACCGAACTTGCAAACCATCTTTCAAATCTTCGGCCATCATGGCACTTGCAATCAGAGTGTCTTTATGCTTTGTCGAAAGAACATGTTCATATTATGTTTTATCTGACGGTTTACTGAAGTGAGTGCCGTGAATGTTATCTCAAATGAGTTGTTTTAGATATTTCTTGAACTGAGAATTCTCTAGTAGAGACAACCCATTTCCTTCTAGTAAATTTATATATGAGTAGTAAATATTAATCATATTTAATACAATATGCATAGTAGGATTATTCAGTTGAGTCTCAACTACGTCAATTATTTCAAGATCAAATAGGAGCTGACCAATCTTAAACTGACGTTCTTGCTTTGTCAATATCTCGCTTGACCTTAACTAAATATGCTAAATGATATTTCATCCCCTCCGGTAATGATTTTAATGGATCAAACGAGCACAAAACGCTACTTAACCTTACCTTGAGACTTTTATTATTTGTTTTCCTTCCAATTTCTAAGAGCAGGCTACCCAAGTTTGCATTTCACAGCTCATGAATCTTTATCTTTTGTGTGCTTCTGGAAAATAACGTATTTTTCAAAATGATGTTCCTTGGGAGTCCTGTTACCACAGATTGGATCATAGGAGAATGGCCGTCCTCTCTTCCTCTGCCCCATGCCAGTTCACCAGTAGACAGACATTGTAGACGATTGCTAAGTGATGCAAACGCTGTTCCTCCGTGCGTAACTCGTATTCTCGTAATCGTAATTAGTTCTTCAACCGAAGCAATAGACGGCTTCAATACTTAGTTTGTGTAGTCAGTTGCTCCGCTGCTCATCTGACAAATAAAACAAAGTTGAAAATAGACACATTTCGACTTCTTGATGGACGATAGATCTTCCATATTACAGTTAATGTACCACATAAAGTATATATTGTTGAGTATAAGTAGTAAATCTACGAATTATTACGTAGAAAATATAGCAGGTGCATATATACAGTGTCTGTGCTGGCATAGACAGCAATAATACGGCGATATTAGCGTTGTAAATAGGAGTTTATGAGCAGCTAATTACAATTAGTATATTTCAGTGGGCAATTAAATGCTCGGAATAACAGGTGGCTTCATGTTCTGTATTGTCTGTTGCTAGCGAAATTATTTGAAAATTGTGTTCTATAGGGCTACGGCCAACGAGTTTTATTGGAACATAGACTGCGTAGAAATCTGTGTAATGCCTAAGCCTATGGATGGTGACACTACATATGCTATCGAGTCAGGGCCATACTAACCTATGGGTGAAATGAACAAGTGCTAGGGGCGTTGGGGTGGGGGGGGGGCCTCACGTATCAAGCAAGCGCCCGGCCTGGCCTATCAGCAACCGAGTGCTTTATTTTTTAATGATCTCAAGCCATCAACTTCGTTTGAGAAATTTCCATTTGCAAACCAAGAAAAGACTATTTTTGACAATTTACCACTGGAATGACTGGCTCGATAAACGAGCCAGCCATTCCAGTGGTAAATTTTCAAAAATAATCACACGGTCTTCAGATAGACATATTCTATGAAAGAATTTTCCTTAGCAAATTTGAAGTTTAAAGGCCCGACCAAATTAACGAGTACCAGAGTGTCGGCCCAAACAATAATTTTATCTAAAGCGAGCGACACCGTGTCGTTAACTTTAAATAAAACTATTTGAATAAATTGATGATGTATTTATTTGTGAAAAATATGCGTAATGACAATTGACAGAGATGTTATACAATTTTCAAATTCTTTCCATGACATTTGGAATGGCGACAGCACATACCCATAGTCCCTAAAAACATTTCTAAGAATCCATGTACAATTTTTGGGAGAAAATAAGCAAAGTAGAATAATTTCCCGACCAAGCAAAGGTCTATATTTACCCACATAAACACAGGATAAGCCATCTGAGAGCGTCCAGGTCTTAAGATTTCCTCGGACCCGCGACTGCCCAGGACCCCCTAGACGCTTAATACAGCCATGCGTCGAGTAATGATTAAATTGCGCGTACGTATACCCGGCCCTTTTATAGCCAAAGTAAGATATTAAAAAAAAAAAATTATGCATACGAACGACAAAATCTCTTTAAACTTCCTAGGAACGACTTTTTTCAAGAGTTTCTAATGCTGGATTTAATAACTTTAGCGACCTCGGAAAAATTGCCATCATAATTTTTTAAGAGGGTTGTAAGTCCCTAATACCGAATCAAGTGAAATATTGCTTTGAACAAACATTTCGCACTTTTATGACACAAGGGCCTACACTATATACGCTGGATTGCGTTCTAGGAAATCCACAGTATCCGCCTACTTTTTTTTACGCGCGTTGGAATCAATTTATAGACTTTGAACCTTGAAATTCCCAGGATCTGATTTTCAAGGTAATCTTACATGTACATTGTTGAATATTTTGAAACTAATTTGACTGGGGGAGGTTGCTGCCCATGGTCGAATAGTAATTTAATCAATAACACATAATCGGCCTTTCCATTT
>CM067375.1:13903666-13961166 GCA_034401795.1 Chaetoderma sp. LZ-2023a
CTATTGGAAGTCCTACCTCTCAACATCAGTACAGAAGAATATTTTCAATTCGTTGCTGAGCTGGGTTTTAGTAGGGCACTCATACTTAAATCTAAATGTTGCTACTATTCCATTCTTGATGAATTCATCTAGATAGAATGTGAGAGGGAAATGTCATGTGGAACATTTTACATCACTAAGGAGTACGATTTTCAAATTATGACCTGACGAATTTTAGTAGGCGCTCGACCGTTAAATATTAAAATCGCTACTCCGTTATTTATGAACGGATCTGGATAAAACAGGAGAGGCATAGTCTATTGCTGATTCTTGATATCAGTACAGAGACAATGGACCTTTCCAGTTTTAGCTATTCCCCGCCAAACCCTAATTATGCTACCCCCCCCCCCCCCCCCAACCCCCTCCCCCAAATCTCGCTCGGGAAACCTGTTAAATATTTTGAAACTAATTTGATTGTGTGCTGTGCAACCTAAGGTAGCAACAACGCCCAGTCAAATTAGTTTCAAAATATTCAACAGAAAGTTTATTATATGGTAAAGACATACAATTGATGCAACGTGTCGGATTATTTAAGCACTAAAGACCGACTATATCGAGTCATAATTTTACTGGGTGCTGTTGCTGCCTAAGGCAGCAACAGCGCCCAACCAAATTAGTTTCATAATATTCAACAGAATGTTTATTAAATGGTAAAGACATACAATTGATACAACGCGTCAGACTATTTAAGCGCTAAAGACGGACTGTATCGACTCATTCATGACGTCAGCCTACACGTCACGCAGTTGAATATGACGTCATATGATTGAGGGAGGAAACTGATTCATGAATTATCTATTCACCGCTTGGTGGGTTTTAGATTGGTGGTCCACACTTAAATTTTAAAATCGCTACCCCTCCGTTATTGATGAACAAACCATGATAAATCCTGAGAATTGTATTCTATCGATCACTTTTGACATTATTATCTGGAGCCCGATTTTCGATTCACTGCCCTTATGAGGGTTCGAAGGGTGGTCCACCATTAAATATTTCAATCGCCACTCCTCCGTTATTGACGAACGGATCTTGATATAACCTAGGGAGGTTATTTATCGGTAACTATTCGTCTCATAATGGAGCCGATTTTCGATTTTCCTCATGATTGACGTTAGAAGGGCGCCCGCCCTTAAATTTTAAAATTTATATACAAGTTGGAGAACATTCCGAATTTTAGCTCGTACAAACCCTTTTTATATTTTATGATGTTATGAAAATTCGGGTGAAAATCTTGAAAATAATTTGATTATGGCAGCAACGGGTTCCAGTAAAATAGGTTACAAAATATTCAACAGCTTTCCTGTATATTTGTCTTGAAATCGAGGCACTGCATTTCAAAGGCTCAGTGTTAATTAGACATTTATTTGCACAGGTTACTTTTTCTATTTGTCGTATCAATGGAGGATCCCTGACGTCATAATCAAAATATGCCACGTGGTAGTTGACATGGCGTATGGCCTAATCATATGACGTAGACCCGTCAAGAGAGGGACACAGATCCAACAACAGTCGTCTGAATGGAGGAATCCAAGTTATCGATCAATCATATGACCTGATGATCAGCAACCTCACCTGTAGGATGACGTCATAATCAATTACGTCATGAATGACGGGATTTAGTCCGTCATAAACGCTAAATAGTCAGTCAACTTTTACGAATTGTTTGTCTTTACTATAATATTTAGTAAACATTCTTTTGAATATTTGGAAACTAATTTTAATGTTTGGCTGGGAGTCTATAGCAGCAACAGCTCCCATTCAAAATAGTTTCAAAATATTCTACATCTTACCTGTATAGTTAGCTTGCAATTTGAGATCTTGTGAATTCAGAATTCAAGGTGTCAAACTCGATGCAAAGACGAGCACAATTAAAGTGGTCGGAGCTTCGCTAAGACTTGCTGGAAGGGGGCCGGCTAGAAATTGATACATCAATTAAATCCTACAATAAATGTCTTTGAAAACATGTTCAAGGTTGCCGCTTAATCCGAATCCCGTCTACTATCGTCATCTAATCTGCTTAATGACGTCATCATTTCTGTAGGTCGTCACCTGATTTTAATATTGACGTATTTCAAGACAATTATGTAACATGAAACACGTAATTAGACGACGATTACGGTCATTACCCCTAGACAAACACATTTTCGATCATTCGACTGATGATGTCTAGGCAAATATAGTTGACTATTCTCAGGCCAAACGCCCTATCGGCAAATCTTATATATAGGCGTCAAGGCCTAGAACTATAGGCCTTATACCTGGATCTTCAGGAAAGATTCCAAGGCAATCACAAGGCTGTTGGAATAGATAGACCCAATTGTTAACTCCTGACAGTGAAATATGGAGATCATTATGAAGAAAGTGAGTTGTAAATTATTATTATTATTATTATTATTATTATTATTATTATTATTATTATTATTAGGGCCTATTATTATTATTATTATTATTATTATTATTATTATTATTATTATGTAGTAGTAGTAGTAGTAGTAGTAGTAGTAGTCGTCGTCGTCGTCGTCGTCGTCGTCGTCGTCATCGTCTTATTCTTCTTCTTCTACTTCTTCTTCTTCTTCTTCTTCTTCTTCTTATTATTATTATTATTATTATTATTATTATTATCGATTTTATTCAAATTTTGCAAAAAGAATCGATGTTCTAGTAATCTAACTAGGGGTTCCAATCATTGGCCTTGACCTGAAAAGAAATCCGGAAAATCCGAAAAATTTCTCGAAGTAGTATATGTGTGATTACTGTATTCTGCGGCTGTAGTAGTAGAAACATCCTACAGCTGCAATCAGTCCTTCTTCGCTTTTGCCCACTGTGTATTGTCCTCAGCCAAAATCCTTAGCTTCCTCAGGTCCATTCTTGACTTGAGTGTACCTAATCCTGCTTTCTTGAGGTCGAAGTAGTATAACCTAACATATACGATAAAATGAACATTTACTTTAGATGAAAATATTTCAGGGATCGAAAATTAGAAAAATATTGTGTTGCCCCTGGGGCAAGTACGCCATTTAAATTAGGTTGCCCGACTGTATTTCCAGGTTGTCCCATTTCTGTAAATTTAATTCTATTTAAAATATGTATTCTTATAAGTTATACAGATTACAGAATCCTTGTGAGTGCCAACGTAGCCATTTGACCCTTTAACAGTCATATCAGCCAAAAGGTAGCTTCTGCAGTGGGCTTGAGAAATGTCCATTTGCAGACCAAGAGAAGACTTTTTCTTTTTAAATTTACCACTGGAATTCCAGCAGTAAATTTTCTAAAATAATCTTCTTTTGGTCTGCAGATGGACATTTTTTATGAGAAAATTGAAATTTTCTTGAACAAATTTGAGTGTTAAAGGGTTAACTCACGATGAGTACTTATGCAAGAGTTGAAAATAATAAATTTTCTAGGTTGCCCCCCCCCCCCCCCCGCCCCTCCCCCACAACCAGAGAAACCAGTGTGTTAATAGTTGGTTGCCTTGCAGTAAACCGTGTTGACCAGGACCGCAGGAACATGTGATTTTTGTGGCCTGTATAATTTATTTTGAGAATACAACACAGTTCTGAAATAACATAACATGTTGCAAAAACTGTTTAATATGTTGATGTGTTCCAATCCAATGATCGATCCTAGTTTATCCATCAATCATATGACGTCATAATCAACTACGTAACACGTAGAACGACGTCATAATCAATTTCGTAATGCACGGCGCAGCTAAATTCGTTACGAGCGTTTAATTGATGACTGACTAAGGGTTGCCGTACGAATTGTATCTAAATGTTGGTACATTTCTTCAGCCTATGATGGCTGTCATGATTTACTTTTCAACCAATCAGAAAAAACCTAGTATGTCTGCCTCGGTATATCCGCTCAGTCACAGAGATACCATCTATAGTTTGCCGATGAGGTGTAAAAGTAACACTACAGGTAAGCTGTTGAATATTTTGAGACTAATTTGACTGGAAGTTGTTGCTGCGTTAGACAGCACAACTTCCAGTCAAATTAGATCCAAAATATTCAACAAGATGAGTGTTACGGAATAAAGAAAGTAGTGAATTGGCACTTACATTACATCACGCACTAACAGGAATGTGACGGGATATGAATGATAGGGAATCTATAAACCATAATCTATCGACGCAATACAATACATGAGATGAGATTATAACATCTCTTTAATGGATATACAGAATAACCGCATTCCGTTTTTCTTACATCGTTTTACTCTGTAACACTCATATCAGCTAAAAACGGCTTCGGCAGAGGTCTTGAGAAATGTTCATTTGCAGACAAAGAGAAGGCTATTTTTCAAAATTTACCACTGGAATGACTGGTTCGATACCCGAGCCAGTCATTACAGTTGTATATTATTAAAAATAGTCTTATCTTGGTCTGCAAGGGGACATTTTCCATGAGAAAATTAAAATTTTTGAACAAATTCGTAGTTTAAAGGGTTAACTGAATTTTCCCGGATTTAAAATTTTTTCCATTTTGACTACGCTGCTCGTGATCAAAATAGGGAAATTTTTAAGATGTGGAAAATCCATTTTAACTATGGGCATTCGACTGGTAATGTCTAGGTAAATATAGTTGATTATTCTCAGGCCGACTCCAGAATCCTTTCACATACTATCTTGTGTTAAATTTGAGTCAAATCAGACCTGCAGTTTCATGGAATGAATCGTGTCTGTAGATCGAGTATATGACGGCATAATAAACTACGTCACATGTATGCGTGGGTCACAATCATCATGATGTAATTTAACTCCGTCGCAAAGCTCGACACGTTCGTCAACTGGTCGAATTGTGCGTCTGTATGTATTAATTTAATTGGTAGCTGTTGCTGCCATGGGCACTTAGAATTCACATTTCTAGAGTGTCAATCTATTATTCTGACGTCACATGACGTCATACTCAGCTAAATGGCGTGCTTGATGGCGTCATAATCATTACGTCATAAATGACATTATTCGGCCCGTCTTTAACTATTAAAAGTCCGATACGTTGTACGAATTGTATGTCCATATTATTTAATAAACCCGCACCCAGCCAAATTAGTTCCAAAATATTCAATAGGTTACCTGTATAGTTTTCTGGAAATTGACAGTCAGGGAGTTCAGAGATATATCGATCACAACACGAACGAGATGTGGGTGGGGCTTAGCTAGAGATGGGCGGGGCATGGCTAAAATGGAAAGGTCAATTACCTTTTCACAACAGGAGTATTAAAGGCAGCTAATGTATAGATGCAATTACATATAAATACTCAGTGAGAGAGAGAGAGAGAGAGAGAGAGAGAGAGAGAGAGAGAGAAAGAGAGAGAGAGAGCTACCATTTTATTATTATTATTATTATTATTATTATTATTATTATTATTATTATTATTATTATTATTAATTATCATCATCATCATCATCATCATCATCATCATCATCATACAGTGAAACCTGTATATGACGGACACCTGGTCGTCTGAATAAACTACCATCATTTGGCTCCAAATGTTATTTAGGAAAACTTGACCAATGTTGTTATATAACGTAATAAACGCAAAATATATGTTTCTGGTACCAATGGACGTTTCTAGTGACGTGTAGGATGACGTCATAGTCAATGACGTCATGAATGGTGTAGATAAGTACGTCACGGACGCATAATTTGTAGCGGTCTTGTAAGAATTGCCTGTCTTTACTATTTAATAAACATTCCTTTGAATATATGTTATAGGCAGCAACAGCACCCAATCAAATTAGTTTCAAAATATTCAACAGCTTACATGCATAGTTTTTTGGAAATTCATAGTCATGGAGTACAGGGATCGATCGGTCCCAACAAGAGCGAGAAGTGGGTGGAGCTTAACATGAGATGAGTTGGGCATGGCTAAAACTATAAATGTCCATTGATGATGGAGTAAGGGTTGTTCTACGAATTATATGTCTACTATTTAATAAAGATTCTGTTGAATATTTTGAAACTAATTTGACTGGGCGTTTTTGCTGCCACGGGCAGTAACAGCACCCGGTTAAATTAGTTTCAAAATATTCAACATCTTACATGTGTAGCTTTCTGGAAATTGAGAGACATGGGGTTCAGGGATCGATCAATCCTAACACGGGAGAAGTGTGAGTGGATCTTAGCTAAAGATGGGCGGGGAATAGCTAAAAATGGAATTCTTCACTAAAATGTGTATTACGGCAGACGTAACAATCCTATGCCGATTAAGGCGTCTTATAGTTTTACTGTGTCTATTTAATCAAATCCAAATGTTGAAATATAAATTAATCTGTGTTGTTTTACAGAATCACTCATTCTTAGCCAGTGCCCCGTACCTGTGGCTAATAATCCTAGCAATAGCCTGTGCTGATGCATCCATCGGTCAAGCGATAGATGTAGAATTATCGTCTCTCAGATCCACAGTTCTAAGTGTAACGCGGCAAATGATTATGCAGCAATTTGCTGCTGAGGAGCGAATCCGATCAGAAGGTGACTCCGGAATCAAACGTGTCCGAATGATGGATCGAGGTACTCGACCTTACGACTCCGAATCGTTTTCCAGGCGAACCGTGTGTGCCATTCATGACCATTCTAATGCGGAACGAACTGTAGGGATGGGCGAGTTTATCGCAGTACAGAATGGTAATGAGTTCCGAACGCGACACAACGATTACCTTCTACGAATGCCTAGCCGAACCAGTCCAGATTATCATGCCACGGAAGATATAGAATTTCCGCCAGTTCCTCCCGAGGTAACAAGTAAACCTAGTGTACGTGAGCAGATCAAGGAAATGACACAATGGTTCGCTGCATTTAAGAACCAAAATTACACTGACCGAGATTATCGGATGTATTTCAAACCAATCTTATGTTATTTGGAAGGTACGTGGACGATCCCCAATCAAGATCTGGAGGAACCGTTTCCGAGTGAAAGACATCAACTTGATGCGCCCAGCTTTCATGCCCTTCAAGATAAAATTCGTTTTACGTCATATACAGGAAGCAAAAGCAACTTTGAGAACTTGGCCTATCTCCCTACTAAAATTATGGGTATTAGAAATAATACGACCCCTCAGTTTGCGCAATGGAACTATCGTATCTTATGTAATCCTCTGAAAGATGATATACCGCTTAACAGATTCGGGGCTGTCGATGATCTAGGTACCCGTATGTCAATAGGAAAGTCTATCTCTGCGTTTGAACTATCAAGGTCCGCGAGATTCCAGCTCGGTAGCGATGGTAACGTGCCGTTTGAACATGGCACCTTTTCCTATGGCCATTTGGACATGCTTATGCGACAAATACCTGGCAAGGAAAATCATGGCGGCAACATAACAGATAACGGGCTTGATCTAGTTGCCAACGACTACGCTATACCGAAGCGGAATGTCCCTCTCAATGCAGCCTTCTACCATCGGATATTTAAAGCAGGCAGACGAGGCGCTATGGGCACCAGCAAGGTCAATAGAGGCTTTTCAGATCGGAATTTATTTGTTGCCTATACCGAGCAACCGAAGGTAGCAGCTATGACCGCCGAGCAGTGCCGGAGGGGCAAATGTAAAGCGTATACGCAGCGAGTCTCCTATGCAATCCCGCTGGAGATAATCTACCTCAACCCTCTACAGAGGTGGAATCCATACAACATACCCCATAGAGGCTCTGCCAGCAATGTAGAAGGTAAGGCCGTAACGGCAAATTCACGAAATGGCGGGAGCGCTCTCAATAAAGCGTTTAATGGCACGAATAGTCGTGTGTATTATAGAACCCCGGCTGACTTTTTTACCGATGGTAAAGTAAGCGGAGACAGCGCCGATACGACAAAATCGATTACGAATGTACTGGACTCAAGCGGTCGAGTTAGGCAGGTATCCGCTTCAGGTGTCCGAATTTTCATGCCACGAATTCCTGGAGTTGGTATGATCCGTCAAAGATATCCAATAATGCCGATTCACGATGAAGGGCACAACATCCACAAAAAATTAGCAGCTCTAGAGGACATTGTTCTTAATCTTCCAGCGAATATGTATATGATAAGAGATCCCCCGGACTTCTATAGCATCAACATTCCACATAACGCGCTTGTGAAATTGGAAACTGATCCGGCTACTAGTGATCCTCCTGGAAACCACACGCACATTGTTAATTTGTCTACAGCAGACCTCGCAAGTCTGATCCGGGAAGAGACCATTAAGAAGTTTACGACAGAGTCTGCCGGCCACATTCATGTTCTTGACATCGAGATTCTCTCTAAGAGGTACCACATAAAGCAGTGTGATGGCTCAGGTGGCTCCAGATGTGGGCACAATCACGGATCATACTTGACAATGATAGAACCATAAAACACTAAAACACATACCGGTAAATAAAGTGATCTATTTCTAATTATACCACGCCCATTTCTATCCATGTCCCGCCCATTTCCAACTATGCTCCGCCCATTTATAGCTAAGCTCCACACACGCTGGGGCGATTTATATGCGTTAAACCATAGATTACCTGAACCCAAATTTCCCAGTAACTGTACAGGAAAGCTGTCGAATATTTTGAAACAGACTTAACTAGGGGCTGTTGCTGCCTATGGCAGCAACAGCTACCAGTCACATTAGTTTCTAAATATTTAACAGAATATTTTACTAAATTGTAAATTCATCAAAGACATACAATTCCTACGCTTGGCGGACATTTCGCGCTCCATGCCGGAGTTGTAATACGTCATTAAGATTGTGACGTCATGTACCTAGTGACATAATTGGTTATGGCGTCAATAATTGATTGACAAATCGGATCCCTCCACTTCTTGATCTTCAAATCAATACACTATATCCTGACACAAAGGTCAAGCAGCAACCAAGTTTAATCTGCCTTCAAAAGAAATTAAGTTATTGCGTCATTGACCTTTGACATTTTACTACGAAATCTATACCATTCGTCGGAGCACCAACCCAAACCTCCACCCTCAATTTGTTGTGTATATCGCTTCACACTCAGTCTCAGCCAGCCGTCCAGCACCCCCGGCGCCCGTCCGCTCGTCGGCCCTACAACCCTCCTGCACACACTCATTTGCATTTAAATGCATTTAAATACGTATTGTATTTGCATTTGAATTTGGATTTGAAATATCTTAAACTACAAGTGTTTGCGTTTGAATATTTTTTAACATCACCTATTTGCATTTGCATTTTAAAATGTTTTTTGAAAAGTATTTGAAATTTCAAATTGTTGTTCAAATATTTTCAAATACATTTTGTATTATATTTAGTATTATTGGAACTATAACATAGACAATTCAGTTAATCAGAAACAGCTGTGTATATTATCTACCCGTATTCAAGAAATACAGTACCGCTCAGAAATAAGTTAACATGTTTCCAAAACACGAAGTAGTTAGTAAGAAATGATCTGTTTAATATTTTGAACATAATGGATTTTTCCAGTTTTAGCTATGCCCCGCCCATCTCTATCTAAGCTCCACCCACACCTCGCTCTTGTTGGGATCGATCGATTTCTCAACTCCCTGACTATCAATTTCCCTAAAACTATACATGTAAGCTGTTGAATATTTTGAAATTAATCTGACTGTGAGCTGTTACTGCCTATGACAGCAACAGCGCCCAGTCGAATTAGTTTCAAATTATTCAGCAGCATATTTATTAAATAATAAAGACATACAATTGGACTATTAAGCATTAAAGACGGACTATTTCGAATCATTCATAACGTCATGATTGTGACGTCAGACTACACGCCACTTAGTTGATTATGACGTCATATGATGGATTGATAAACTGGAAAGGTGAATGGACCGTTCCGGTTTTAGCTATGCACCACCCATATCTAGCTAAGCTCCACCCACACCTCGCTCGTGTTGGGATCTATCGATCTCTGAACACCCTGCCTATCAAATTAAAAAAAAAATACACAGGTAAGCTGTTGAATCTTTTGAAACTAATTTGACTGGGTGCTGTTGCTGCCTAAGGCAGCGTGTTTATTAAATAGCAAATAATTACAAATACATACAATTCATACAATGTGTCGGACTGTTTGAGATTTTGTGACGGTCTATATGGAACCCTTTGTGACATAATGATTGTGACGTCATCATACACCCGCTGGGCTGATTATGACATCATACGAAGTAAGACGACGGATGGATACCATGGAAAGGTGAATTGGGTTGTCTTCCCCTAAAATTATCTTCAAAATGTTCAACAATACACGTTTTTTTTTTATTTTGAAAAGATTTAAAGATATTTCGATCTGTACTGCAGATTAACAGTGTTTTATCTTTGTTTATCCCCTTGCAAATCCCAGGTAAGCTAAATAATTAGGCCGGGTTCACAGCAGAGCGTTAATCCGGTGAAACTCTCTAGAGCGAACCCGTCCCAAGTATAGAGTTCAATAAGTGCGTATTAAGCACGTATTACCATACTTTTATATTATGTGTGTTGACGATTGCATTTTGCCTGTTTTGGGAAAATAAAAAATATATTTTAATATTTAATTGCTTGATTTATAATCTTCTCTTTCTCCAATACGTCCAACAGTAACCAGTTTATTATATTTCATTTTGAAATCTCAAGACCACATATATACTACCGTATATGGCCTATATACAACGCCTGTCACCTTCTCAAAATAAAATACATGCACTATTTATGTGTTAACTCTTAGAGGAGGCGGTAGCTACCGAGGTAACGAGCAGAACTTTGGAAAAAAATCAAAAATAAATAAATAAATAAAATACATGTAATATTTATGCGTTAATACACCGTTCCCACTTTATGCCGGGATTTCCCTAAATAAACGCTGAGAGCAAAACTGCTGGCTGGTTGAGCCGCCAACAAGCCGCTGACCCGCATTGAGTTACCTTTGCACTAAAATACACCGCAATCTAAACCGTTCCTATATCCATTCATCGTCTGACCTAGTATGACGTCATAATCAGTTCAGCGCGTGTATGATGACGTCACAATCATTACGTCACAAAGGGTTCCATATAGACAGTCATCAAATCTCAAAGAGGCTGACACGTTGTATAAATTGTATGTCTTTGTAATTCTTTGCTATTTAATAGACATTATATATATATATATATATATATATATATATATATATATATATATATATATATATATATATATATATATATATGTTTAAATGTACACTCAATGGCCTATGGCTTATTGTGGAATAAATCAATCAATCCTATAATAACCTAAAATCAGTATATTATTTAATTCATGTATCATTGGAAACCACATTCAATTGCCGAAACATTAACGTATTATTTTTTATATTTTTGTAAAGTTTTCACGGTGTTATTTGCGTGTATAAAATATACCATTCGACTTAGATTCAATAAATCAAGTGGACAATAGGGGATATTTTAAAATTGCTATCAACTGTATTAAATTTGACAAAACTATAAAAGCTAATACAGAAATGTAGAGAAAATTGGCTTAGCTTTCCAATGATGTATGCCGTGAATATTATTATAAGCCTAGGTTTTCATATGCACTGCTTAAAGTGCACTGTATCTGATTCCCATAGTAAAGTAATGCTGTTTGCGCGTCGGCTATCGCGGTCACCATCCAGAAGCGGTATGCGCGTTGCATTCCGGGAAGGTATTTTCCCAAAATACGCTAATGTTGGAAAGGCGTATTAACTTTTTAGGGCGATGCACCTGGCGAAGGACACCGTTTGTTGGTGGTCTGTGAACTAAACACGCGAGATACGTCACAGAGTGATCTGATTGGCCACTCAAGTATCTGACGTCATAATCAATGGATATTACCAGTTATAGTTATACCCATCACTAGCTAAGCTCCACCCACACCTCGCTCGTGTTAGGATCGAGCGATCCCTGAACTTCATAACTAACAATGTCCAGAAAACCATACAGGCAACCTGTTGAATTTTGAAACTAATTTGACAGCGTGCTGTTCCTGCATATTCAACAGCGTGTTTATTAAAGCACAAGCACCACCACCGCCACCGCCACCGCCACCGCCACCGCCACCGCCACCACAACCACAACCAGCACCACCTCCACCATCACTACCAACACCGCAATGTAATTTTTACCTTTTTCAATTTTCGACTCAAGCGGGATTCGAAGCAGTGAAATCTATGAAACCTTCCGCCTCGCGTTTGGGAGGCGTGTATCTTACCACTAGACCGGTATCCAGATGACAAAATCATTTTTCACCGGACTAGCTTTCAAATACCCGTCTCACAATCACGCAAATTGACTAGAATTGATGGCGTACATTTCAGATATTCTTACTTTTACGTTTTTCTGAGATCCATTCTGCTATATCACTAGGCACTCGCAAGTATGTAGTTTTTATTATTGTCAAGCATTAGTTCTATGAACCCTGTCTTTGACAACGCACTGGCGCTAGAATATAGCTCATTCATCATCTGGAATGTAATTTTTCCCTTTTTCAATTTTCGACCCGAGCGGGGTTCGAACCAGTGAATTCTATGACACCTTCCACCTAGCGTTTGGGTAGTAGTAGCAGCAGCAGCAGCAGCAGCAGCAGTAGTAGTAGTAGTAGTAGTAGTAGTAGTAGTAGTAGCAGTAGTTGTAGTAATGGTAGTAGTAGTAGTAGTAGTAGTAGTAGTAGTAGTAGTAGTAGTAGTAGTAGTAGTAGTAGTAGTAGTGGTAGTAGTAGTAGTGGTAGTAGTTGTAGTAGTAGTAGTAGTAGTAGTAGCAGTAGTAGTGATAGTGGTAGTGGTAGTTGGTGGTGGTGCTGGCGGTAGCGGTCGCAGTAGTAGTAGTAGTAGTAGTAGTAGTAGTAGTAGTAGTAGTAGTAGTAGTGGTAGTAGTAGTAGTAGTAGTAGTAGTAGTAGTAGTAGTAGTAGTAGTAGTAGTAGTAGTAGTAGTAGTAGTAGTAGTGGTAGCCATTCTTTGACCCAACCGATAAGGGAGGCCCCACAACTAATTAGCTCTGGGCCCCAAATAGGTTTAATCGGGCTCTGACTAAAGATAAGTAAGAATCTACAGGCTCATATGATATGCGCAACCAACAAAACATATTGCCGGAGGTAATCGCCAGAGTGTGGATGCGCGTGATGCTGGATCGTTCCCTGTGGTACTGGCTGCTGCAATATGAACCACCCTTTCTCTTGCCAGACTCAGATTCAATGGAACTTTCCCATTTATCCATCCATCATATGACGTCATCATCTACTAAGTGATGCGTATGGCGACGTCATAATCAATTATGGCATGACTAATTCGATTTTGTCCGTTTTGAACGCTTAATATGTATGAATTGTATGTCTTTACTATTTAATAAACATTCTGTCGAATATTTTGAAACTAATTTGACAGGGCGCTGTTGCTGCCACAGGCTGCGACATTAGTTTCAAAATATTCAACAGCTTACCTGTACACTTTTGGAAATTGATAATCAGGGAAGCCACGGATCGGTCGATACCAACACGAGCGAGGTGTAGCGGAGCTTAGCTAGAAATGGGTGGGGCAAAGCTAAAACTGGAAAGGTGATTGCTTCCTCCTATATCACGAGCTCTGACTCTATTGATACATCCGCCAGAGCTATTGACTTCTCTTCCTAATCAGAACTTGCACACTGACGAACAAATGGATTTTCAACGCAATTTCCGCTACAATGTTTGTATATTTATGTGGAAAATTAAGTTCTATTCTAAACTAACTAAATTTGATCAAAATAATTCGAATATTTGCTTGTCGAATCTCCATTTGTAAAATTTACCACTGTAATGACTGTGAATGACTGTGCCATTCCTGTGATAATTTTCAAAAATTGTGTTTTCCAGCTATACATTTTCAAAAATTGTGTTTTCCAGCTATACATTTTCAAAAAAAGATTTCTCTTAGCCTGCACATGGACATTGTAACTGGACCTTGTATTGTTGGACCTGAACGGTTCTCTAAGTGAGGGATCTCTATTGTCATTCAAGTACAATACGTCATAATCAATTCACCTTTCCAGAGTACCCACCCATCATATGACGTCATAATGAACTGCGTGGTGTGTAGAATGACATCATAATGAATGACGTCATGGACGATGTCGATAAGTACGTCACGAACGCATATTTGAAGACTGTCTATACGTTGTTGTACAAATTGTTTGCTTTTACTATTTAATAAATATTCTGTCATAGGCAGCAACAGCACCGAGTCAAATTAGTTATAAAATATTCAAGAGCTTCCCTGTATAGTTTTCAAGAAATTGATGGCTAGGGCATTCTGGGATCGATGAATCCCAACACGGCCAGGTATGGGTGGAGCTTAGCTAGTGATGGGCGGGGCATAGCTAAAAATTGAAAGGTCCATTACGTCTCAATCATGTAGACTGACATCAAGATGATAAGTGACAGAAATTCTCAGTCATGAACCTGGAATAATCTGTCAGTTGTACGAATTCTATATCTTTACTGTTTAATAAACATTCCATAGGCAGCACAGCCTCAAGAAAAATTAATTCCAAATATTCAACAGGTTTGTTACCGTGAAATTAGGATTCAGGAAATTCAGGATTCAAAGTATATAAATTGATCCCAATACGGGCAAAGAATGGGTGATGGGACTAGGGATGGGCGGAGCATAGCTAGGGATGGGCGGGGCCTATTTAGGGACGGGCGGGGCCTAGCTAAAAGTGGATTCATCCGTTGCGGGATCGATCTGTCGCTCAATCACACGGCGTTATAATAAAAACGTCACTAGGTAGCTGACGTCACACAAATAATGACGTAGAATTCTCCGTAATGAAGCTGGAAAGTCCTTCAAGTGTACGAATTAGTCAAATTAGTTTCAAAAATACCATCCGGCTTAGCTGTATAGCTACCTTAAAATTGCAGTTCTGAAAATTCAGCATTCAAGGCGGTAACATAATGAACAGCTAATAATCATGAAAGACAGAATTGGCGTCATCCGACTTTTAGAGATGCCACGACGCATTAAACGAATAGCGTGATATATTTCTAACTATGCCCCGCCCATTTCTCGCTAAGCCCCGCCCATTTATACACGTGTTTGATTCGATTCAAAACTTTATAACGTGAATTTTTCAGAATCTAAAAATCGAGGTAATTGTACAGGTAAGCTGTTGGATATTTTGAAACTAATTTGGCTCGGAGATGTTGCTGCCTATGGCAGCAACATCTCCGAGCCAAATTAGTTTCAAAATATCCAACCGAAAATTCAATAAAGACATACAATTCATACACTTTCGTGACGGAATTTTAGACTGCGTGTTTATTAAGCGGTAAGTTCATAAAAAAACATTCAACTAAGATACGTTCGTGACTAACCATTTGCTACCTTTGCGCGAGAATTAGCCTACGTCATATTAAGTGTGACGTGAGCTAACAAGTGACCCGCTTTTGCATCAGCTACTTGAGTGACAGGTCGGATTCACCCATTGTTAGCGGGAAAAATTGTGCCAGTAGACTTTTAGAGGTGATCGTTGACGTATGTCTCATTTGAACGCTTACATACAGTAGGCTTACGTACAGCTCAGAAATATCTTTAACGCATTTTCAAAACAAAATAAAAGGCAAGGCCTACGGCTGAATATTTCAGACTTAATTTAATACGGCAGCAAAGTAGGATTCCGGTTTTAGCTATTCACCGGCCATCTTTGGCTAAGCCCCACCACCCCCACCCACCCCTTCCCACGCTTTCCAGGTGTCGTTATCGATCGATCCTTACTCCCTCAATCTCAATTTCCATAAAAATATACAGGTAAGCTGTTGAATATTTTGGAAATAATTTGACCATGGCCGCAACAGCGCCCAGTCAAATTAGTTTCAAAATATTCAACAGAATGTTTATTAAATAGTAAATACATTTCAATTCGTACAACTTGACGAGCTATTATGCTATTTATGACGGGCTGTGTCTGGTCATTTGTGACGTAATTGATTATAACGTCACCCTATATATGACCTACTTGATGATGACGTCATATGATTGACGGAGTAACGGTCTTCATCAATTGCTTCTGATCGAATTAAGTCCAAAATATGCAACAGTACATTTCTTACATTGTGTTCAAAAGTGTAATGTTTGGAAAGATTTTAAAGTTATTTCTGAGCTAGACTGTAGCTAGAATAAGATCGTCATTATATTTGCTTACTGCAAACGACATTGTAACGCTCAAGGAGAGATAATCTTTCAATTGGTCCTTATTTTTGCCCGTCGTTATTATGCCAGTAATTTGAGCTGGCGCAATGGTGGTTTAAATCCCACTAATTAAGGCCTTCTTGTGTCAGCTTAACCTATTAATAGCCAACCCGATCACAAACGGAATCTGCAGTGGTATTGAGGAATGTCCATTTGCAGTTCAAGATGAAGCTATTTTTGAAAATTTACCACTGAAATGGCTGGCTCGGTAACCGAGCCAGTCATTCCAGTAGTAAATTTTCAAAAATGGTTTTCTCTTGGGCTGCAAATGGAAACCGGCTAAGCGAATACTTTTTTCCATTTTATGGTCAACCCGGACAAAAACGTGATCTGTAGACGGGTTTTCAAGAAAAAGTCCATTTGCAGGACAATAGAAAGATATTTTTGTAAATTTCAGTAGCAAATTTACAAAAAATAATCTCTTGGGCTATAATTATGTCATTGGCAAGATACGTGTTGGTAATTGTAAGCGATGCGTTCAGTAGTACTCCGCATAAGTACGCGTGTACTCATGATCTGTTACGCCTCAGATCAGCGTGTTAGTGCTCTTAGCCAAATGACACTTACAAATACCAGTCAAATCAATTTTTCTTGAGAAAAGGTTTGGAAAAATAAGAGGCCGCTTACACACGACATCGGCATTGAGAGCACTAGCCCTTTAACACTCATATCAGCAAAAAACGGCTTCAACAGTTGTCTTGAGAAATGTCAATTTGCAGACCAAGATAAGAATATTTTTGAAAATTTACCACTGGAATGACTGGCTCGATAACCGAGTCAGTCATTCCAATAGTGCATTTTCAAAAAGGGTCTTCTCTAACATTTTACTTGAGAAAATTGAACTTTAACAAATTTAAGCCTTAAAGGCGATTAATCTGAAAATATTGGCTAAAAAAATACAGAGACAGTAGCAACAACAACAACAACAACAACAACAACGACGACGATCAGGAATATCAGGCCTGCCTTCTAATCGAGGTCAAGGGTTAACCCTTTAATGACTAAATCTGATCAAAAAATTATAAAATGTACTTATTAAATGCCCATTTGCAGGCCAAGAGGGAATATTTGTAAAAATTTACCCATGGAATGACTGGCTCGGCATTTCATTGATATAGTTTCAAAAACAGTCTTTTATTGGCCTGCAGATGGACATTCCTCAAGACCGCTACAGAGGCCGGGTTTGGCCGTCTTCGTCATGAAACTGTTAAAGGGGCCTTAGTCAAGTCCGTAGTTACTGGGTTTTTTTTTTGCAAATGTGTTTGTGTTGTGTGAATCGTCACCACATGTGTTCAAAATTTTCAGATATTAATTTTACTTTAATAAGGGGATCGATTTCTCGCTATGCTCCGCCCATTTCTAGCTATGCTCCGCCCAGTTCTAGCTAATCACCGCCCACGCTTTGTCCGTGTTGGGATCGATCGTATCCTGAAATACCACAATCCAAATACGAAGGTAATGGACCTTTCTGGTTTTAGCTATGCCCCGCCCATCTCTAGCTAATTCCACCCACACCTCGCTCGTGTTGGGATCGATCGATCTCTGAACACCCTGATGATCAATTTTCAAAATTGCCTACGGCAAATTAGTTTCAAAAATACTAAACAGTATGTTTATTAAATAGCAAAGAATTACAAAGACATGCAATTCATACAACGTGTCGGACCATTTGAGATTTGGTGACGGTCTATATGGAATCCTTTGTGACGTAATGCTTATGACGTCATCATACACGAGCTGGTATGATTATGACGTCATACTAGGTCAGATGATGGATGGATACTCTGGAAAGGTGAATTATACATATAAGCTGTTGAATATTTTGAAACTAATTTGACGTTGGGTGTGTTCGTTAATTGAAAGACGCATATCTAGATTTGCCCCGCCCATTTGTAGCCAAACTTCACCCATTTTAACTCGTGTTTAAATCGATATAAAACTTTGTAACCTGAATTCCCTGCATCTAAATTTCAAGGTAACTCTACAGGTAAACTGTTGCATATTTTGAAACTAATCTGATTTGGTGCAGTTGCAACAGCGGCCAGTCAAATTAGTTTCAAAATTATCAACATAATGCTTATTAAATTCATAAATAACTTACGTTTCGTACACTTGACGGACTATTCCAGCTTCATGATGGAGTATTTCTGGCAATTATGATTGTGACGTCAGATTGATCAACAGATCGGCTTCATCCACTATCCCTATAGTTAATGAGCCACAGTCTGCAGCTTATAAAATAGGCTCACGCGTCTGATATAAACTTTAAAATGAATACAGCATTACAAGAAAACCAAAGCTGCATGTCATATTCCAGCCCTCACCCTTCCACCAATGGATGCATCCGATCTATCACTCAAGTATATGACGTCATAATCCATTACGTCACATGTAGGTCGACGTCATAATCATAATTGACAGATAAAAATCTGTCATGAAGTGGGAATAGTCAGTCAAGTGTACGCATTTGATGGATTTAATTTTTCCTAATCATTCTTAGGTAGAAACCGCACCAAGTTAAATTAGTTTCAAAATGCTATTTAAGAAACATGCTGTTGAATATTTTGAAACTAATTTCACCGGGTGCAGCACATATTCAACAGCTAGTTTACCTGTATAGTTTTCTCGAAATTGAAAGTCAGGGAGTTCAGAGATCGATCGATCCCAACGCGAGCGAGGTGTGGGTGGAGCTTAGATGGAGGTGGGCGGGGCTTAGCTAAACCTGGAAAGGTGAATTGAGTTTCCAAGTTTGTGTGTGAAAATCTTGGAACCTGTCGCGGTTCTAGAGCCGGCGTGGCTGCCTGTCTCTAAGGAAAATTCGTTTCAAAATCTTCAACAATTTTTACGTATGATTATCTATAGACTACGTAGCGATAGTTCATGAGTGAATTAATCTGTTGGAATTCGAACACACACATGCATTCACAGCTGTGTTGCGAGGGTACGTCTCTATATTTGTGCATCGTAGGTACATATCTACGCATGCAACATCGCAATCTACATAGTAGTAGCCGTAAAGCCAGCTGATGAGTTCCTTTGGCATGGACGAAATCTATTCGGTTTCTTAATTGGTGTCTGTTTTGAAAATGGCTTTGCTGTAAGCTGCCTATGATATAAACAGCTTTCAACAATAAAATTAAAAAAATTCACACTGTTGTTCTTGAAATAAAGTCCGAGCATATATACATGTATTTGCATTATTGCCCTCCATGTGTCAATCACAAACACGTGCCGGCGATTAAATGATTAGCACAAAGCACAATGGCCATTTACTTATACAATGACAATTTATTAATAAGCTAAGCGACCGCCGGTGATTAAGTTATTATCACATTTTTCTTGAGTAGTCTTGTGTTTATTGTTCAGATTTGCTTGAGTCGGTCGGCCGATGTCAAATTTGATAGCTACAACTGTAATTTCATTTCATTTTCGATAAAGGGTGGCCGTGGTCAGCAGCCTGCTGCTCATCACACACTTGACCGAATTGATAATCTTTAGATCTCTATATTCAGAGATGAATGTTACATTTGCATCGTAAATTCCGTTATTTGCGACCATATAGTTATTAATATATAATTCTTAAAAGTTGCAATAAGGCCTCTAAAACCGGCAAAACTCGCATATTTCGCTAGAAGGATGGTCGTGGTCAGCAGGCGATTTCGCAGGAGTGGGTGGAAATAAATTAATAATTTTCACATGCTCCGACTCATAAATGGACCTCACATTTGCACAGTAAATATCACTACAGACGACATTCTAGCTTTGGAGAGATATTACATGAAGTTGGAAAACACGCATACAAAAACCGCTGGCTCGCTAGGATCAAGTTTGACTCCTAACCATAGTTAGCTATAGCTAACTAGAGACCAGTCGAACTTCAAATAGTTAACTAGCTAGTCAACTATAGTCAACCGAGCACCCGACCTCGGTTCAGATGGTTAGCGCGATATTTGCGTAGATTTCAAAATGGCGGACACCGATCGCTTGCAACGAATAAATGCATATAAAAGTGTAAATATTTCACTAAATAACTTAGGTTTGATGAAATTATGCTTTCTCATTGTATGCCAATGTTCCCAAGCCCATATTCCTTCCACCTGTATGCCATATGGACGGTTTTTGACGTCTTAGGTGGACAAAAATAACCAATTTTCGCAGGTCATCAAAACAGACGACAGAAAGGGTTAATGGAAACTGGCACCCGGCTCCAAATTTTCTGCAATAGTAATTCAACCGGGTACCAACGAACTATAGTCGACTACGATCAAGTTCGACGGGGCATAGCAACTGCGCATGATCAGTAAACCAACAAACTGACTATAGTTAGCGAGTCGAACTTGATCTAGGAGGTGGCTGTGGTCAGCAGGTCATTACTCATAAATAACTGAGTATATTAAAATCTTTCTTAGGTCGTCATATTTAGACGTGATTGTCACATTACACAGCAAATTTGGTGACAATCGGCCCCGTCATTATGGAGATATTCTGCCTCAAACTTCTTTTACTGCCGTTTTCCCGAACTGGCTCGCATTTTATACCCAACCGCTAATGAGCATGGCATACAGGAAGCAGGCATATACATGAATACGACCGGAAGTGATATTGTCCCACTGCTGTGTGTATAGTAAGCCATATCTAGCTATACCCCGTCCGAAACTAGCTATACTCTGCCCCTTTGTACGTTTGTTTAAATCGATTTTAACACTTTGAACAATCAATTCAAAGAATATTAATTTCAAGGTAAGTATACAGGTTAGTGGTTAAATAGTTGGAAACCAACTTTACTTGCAAGCTGTTGCTGCATATGGCAGCAGCAACTTCCGGTTCTTTTGGGAAATCCCGCTCAGTATAGTCAATGTATGTATGATTACTGTATTCTGCGGCTGTAGTAGTAGAAACATCCTACAGCTGCAATCAGTCCGTCTTCGCTTTTGCCCACTGTGTCTTGTTCTCGGCCGAATTCCTTAGATTCCTCAGGTCCATTCTTGACTTGAGAGTACCGAGTCCTGCTTTCTTGAGGTCACCTCGTAGCACGCTTAGCAGATTTATGCAATGACGTCCTCTCCTGGCTTTGTATTTGCTGGCTCCGAGTAGGGCAAATCCAAGGCTCTGTGCTGGTGTCTCTTATGGCATCCTTAGCACATGGCCAAAACATCGACCATCTTTGCTGGGCGACTTTTACAGACAACGGCGAGGTATCGCACAGCTTGTATAGTGCATCGTTTGAAATTATGCTCTCTGGCCATCGGTGCCCAGTGATGGTGCGTAGGTGTTTGCGGTGGCAGGAGTCAAGTTTGTCTAGAGCTGCCTTTGGAGCTGCCCAGCTGTTACAGTTACACAGCATCAAGTATACACAGGTTGCATTGTATAAACGTAGCCTCTTTATCAAGGGCATATTTGATCTACGAATCCACAGCTTCATAAAGGACTAGAAAGCTATGTTCCCCATGACGCAGCGTGCAGAAATGTCAGCAGTACTGCAAAGCAGTGAGGCCAGGATTTTACTTTTCCTCCATGGTTCGTCGCCACGAAGTGGATCGTCATTTTCTATAGTTTCATGCTTTGTCGATAGGTATATGTGGGTGAACTCTGTTTTGGATTCATTCATAAAGAGATTCTCAATTTTTAGTTTGCTTGCAGCTATTGGGAGAAGTTCGTCAAGGGGTTTCTTTTCCTCGTCTATGAAGTCCACACCGTCGGAATATTGAATCTCTAGTGGCATACCCAGTATTGACACTGGGTGATTTGGTCTTGTGGAACTTCCCGCGCAGATTTCAATGCGGCAGCAAGGTAGCAGGTGAAAGGCACCGGAGATAGACCATCTCCCTGTGGAGAGCCGATAGTCAATAGAGTCAACTAATATGGCATCCAACAACTACAACGTTTATGGAGTCAGAGAATTGCATGCTGGGTAAATTGCATAGAAATAACCAGGAATCGCATATGTCGTTCAAATGCGTCTATATTTAATGGGCCACGAGAACTTTAAGTTCAAATGCCGCGCATCCAATATGTCGAACACCACGCAATGCGACCAGTAGGCATATGCCTTCGTGTCACACCTGTGTGTGTCGGCGTTTAGCTGTATATAATTAGTGCATGTATTATCTTCCTATTGAAACGATTATCTACTCCGAAGTCGACTATATTTCAATCTATCCGATCATACAATGAATGAATTCGGTCTGTCACTCAACTACATGACATCACAATCAATTACGACACATGTAGGCTGACGTCACAATCATAATTGATAGAAATAATCCATCATGAACCTGGAATAGTCCATCAGTTTATTATTTAATAAATATTCTGTTAAATATTTGAAACTAATTTGTCTGGGCATTTGTGATTCTGGGAATTCGGGATTCAAATTAATCAAATCGATCACAACGCGCACAAAGCGTCGGCGGAGCTTAGCTTGAGATGAGCGGGAAACAGTTAAAAGTGGATTCATCTATTCATAGTTGAACATTACTAATTGTAATCGGAAGCATACATAATTAAAAATTGTATTTTAAGTTAAAAATATAAATGATTGGACCAATATATGCTGTCGGGATCAATCTGATCAACCACGATTTGTGTAGTCTTTGTTGACTACGGAGGCCTAATGAGTCTCAGTTCAATGTCACCCCGATTACCTTCACAAAGACGAGAAAACGTACATAATAATGTTAGTTTTATTTATATTTCTTTGTTTTCCTCATGTAAAGATTTATATGAAAATAAACAAAATTCTAATTCGTGTTTGGAAACGTTTAGGCAATAGTACATAGTACGTTTATAAATTAAAATATGCATTAATAAAATATGCTCGGTCTTCGAACGTGGACGATATCACATATCAATATAATATTTATGCTTAACATAGTGGTTAATTGGTGTATAACCACGTCGTGTTTCAGAGTTTTCTTGTACAGCAAAGGGGAACTGGTAAATTGTATCATGCATGAATTCTGGACTTATTCAGCTGGCGGTTCATTTTGAACATCTTCTTGTGGCTCGGTCTCTGGTGATTCCTCCGAACCGGGGTTTGCCTCATCAGCAGGAGCATTTTCAGTGGCTGGTCCGTCTGCGGGGGGCTGTTCAACTGGTGGGTCAACACTGGTTTCAGATTCGACTGGAGCATCGTCTGCTGGAGCATCGTCGACAGGTGAACATTCAGTTTCCTGTGCTGTATTTGGCCCATCGACTGTAGAAGAATCCTCTTCAGGAGCAGCATCTGGTTCTTCTGTCGCTTCTTCCGCTGGAGCAGGATCAGGTTCATTTGTGACCTCTGGTTCCTCTGTTGAAGCTGGTTCCTCAGTTGCGCCAGCTTCAGATGGTTCTTCGACTGGAGCTGGTTCCTCTTCAGTCACTGGTTCCTCTTGTGCTTCGTCTGCTGTGACAGCCTCAGATTCAGGGACCTCTTGCTGAGCAGTCTCAGATTCAGTAGCGGCCTCGGCTTCCTCAACTGCCGCTTCCGTTGGTGTTTCATCTGATGCTTCAGCTTGGGTGGTTTCCTCTGTCTGGTCAACAGCTGGTGGTGCTTCATCTACAGCAGCTGCTTGTTCAGATGACGCATCTCCATCCTGGGATGACGGCTCTTCTTCTGCAGTTTGTTCTGTTGTTTCAGCCCCCTCATCGCCTATTGTTTCACCGGCATTATCCTGAGTGGGAACGTCGTCAGCAGATGCATTTTCCTCATTCATGGTCGTTTCGGGTTCTGTCGGTTCTGATGGTTCATCTGTCTGTTCATCACTCGGTTTGTTTGTTTCCTCTCCTTCTTCATCCCCAGCTGTTTCCGTTTGAGTCACTTCCTCTGCAGCCTGGTTTTCCTCACCTTCAGCGGGAGCATCACCTTCAACATTATCCGCAGCTTCGATATTCGAAGATTCCTCAGCTTCTGTTGCTTGTTCTGCAGGCTTATCCTCAACCTCTCCTCCCTCTTTGGTCTCTGATGCAACTGCTTCATCCTCGCCCGTTGATGTTGGTTCCTGTTCAGTTTCCACTTCAGGTTCGGTCTGTTCAAGTTCCGTTACATCATCTGTCTCTTCTGCTGGATTCTCTGAGGCAGGCTGAGTTTCGGATGGGTCAATTTCACCAGCAGGCTCTTCAAGTTCAGCCGCTGGCTCATCTGCAGCTTCTTGAGGTTCTGTTGTTGGTTCAGTTTCTGTCCCTGTTCCTGTCGTATCTGCATCACCCTTGGTTTCTTCATTGTCACATTCTGGGGATAAAAAAAGAAACCATAGTTTGGAAACAAAACTATTTGTGGAAGGTTACATAGGTACGTGTTTATATATGTGCGTACCTATGTTTGCACGTGCGTGGGTGGGCGGGCTGCAGGCTGGCGGGTACTTGACTTTGTTTGCGTGTCCTCGCATGTCCACATGTACACATTCATGTATATGTGCATAGTATGCGTGCGTGTGTGCGAGTGTGTTCCATATTTTTAGATGTGTAAGATAAATGTGATTCATTGGTGGTCAGGCTTTTCCTTTAGTTAAATTACCGTCAGCATTTAGTTCAGAAGACGACATTGTCTCGTGTGCTCTTGATGGTGGCCTCACACAAACATCCACTGAACTCTCAACAGTATCCTGTCGTTCATCTGTTTCTAGATGTGTCTGGCATGCTTCACATTCATCTGTAGCCGGAATATCACATTCTTCGGCCGGGTCATCAGCGCACTCGCATTCGTCTGCAGTGGCCGGGTCATCAGCGCACTTGCATTCGTCTGTAGTGGCCGGGTCATCAGCGCACTTGCATTCGTCTGCAGTGGCCGATTCATCAGCGTACTTGCATTCGTTTGTAGTGGCCGGGTCATCAGTGCACTTGCATTCGTCTGTAGTGGCCGGGTTATCAGCACACTTGCATTCGTCTGCAGTGGCCGGGTCATCAGCGCACCGGCATTCGTCTGCAGCGGCCGCTGATTCTTCCAATTCGGGTTCCTATAAAGTAAAAAGAATACAGATACAGTCGAGCCACCTCGGGATGTCATTTATATTTTATATATATAGATTATAATGGGCTATTGTTTATTATATAGGCCTAATTGAGGGATCCATTTCCAGCTATGCCCCGCCCATTTCTAGCGAAGCTCCGCCCACGTTGTGTGTGTATTGGGATCGATTTCTTACTTTCAAGCCTGAATTCCAAGAATCCCAATTTCAACGTAACTATGCAGATAGGATGTTGATTATTTAGAAGTTAATTTGACCCGGGGCGGGGCGGTGTTGCTGTATATAGCAGCAAGAGTTACCAGCCAAATTAGTTGAAAAATATTCAACAGAATGTTTATTAAATTATAAATTCCTCGATGACACACAATTCGTACACACTTGACGCACATTTTGAGCTTCATGACAGAGATATAATGCGTTATTATGATTATGAGGTCAGCATACACGTGACGTAATTAATTATGACGTCATATACCTGAGTGACGCATCGCTTCCCTCAATTATCATGGCAATCTGCGCATAAGCGTGTGTGGGTTAGAGGAGTCGCATGGTGTGTGAACAATTCATCATTTGTAATGGACATTTCCGGTTTATCCATCAATCATATGCCATCATAATCAACTATGTGACGTGTGTGATGACGTCATAATCAATGACGTCATAAATGACGTACCGTAGATAAGTTCGTCATGGACGCTTAATTGATTACGGACTAAGCTTTGTTGCACAAATTGCATGTCTTTACTATTTAATAAACATGCTGTTGAATATTTTAAAAGTAATTTGACTTGGCACTATTGCTGCCATACGCAGCAACAGTGCCCAGTCAAGTTAGTTTCAAATTATTCAACAGCTTACCCGCATAGTTTTCTAGAACTTGAGAGTTATGGAGTTCAGGGATCGATCGAGCTTATCCAGCGATGGGCCGGGCATCGCTAAAACAGGATTCACCAATTGGGTGGCTATAAGAGGCGGGATCATTGAAACATGTGGTCGGAGAAGCGTCTATCTCAAACATCTATCACTCCTAAAGGCATCCCAAGCGGGGATATGAACCATCGATTTTAATAATATTTAGTAAACCCCGCGTGGTTCTACGCCCCAGGCGTAACAAAATCGTTTCAGGTATATCTGGCACGTTCTTGCTAATACACGATTAACGGAATGGAGTAACCCAGTTTTAGCTACGCACTGTCCATTTCTATAGTTAAGCTCCACCCACGCTTTTCGATCGATCCCTGCACTCTCTGAACCTCGATTTCCAGAAAACCATACAGGTAAGCTGTTGAATATTTGAAACTAAATCGGCCGGTTGCTGATGCTGCCTATGGCCCAGTCAAATTAGTTTTAAAATACTCAACAGAATGTTTATTAAATACTAAAGCCATACAATTAGTGGCACGTGATTCACTATTAAGCGTTCAAGACGGACTAAATCGAGTCATTCATGACGTAATGGATTGTGACGTCAGCCTACATTAACATGTCACGTAGTTGATTATGACGTCATATGATTGACAGAGAAACTGGATTCATCAATATTGGTCGTCGTCCTAGTCGTCGTTGTCGCCCTAGTCGTCTATTGTTGTTGTTGTCTTTTGTTGTTGTTGTTGTTGTTTTCGTTTGTTGTTGTTGTTCTCCTGCAGGACGTGGCTGTTATTCTATTTATCCCACATACGGCTGGTTTTTCTTCTGCTGGCTCTTCCTCCTCTTGCTCTCCGACGTTCTGAGAGAGTGCAGGCGCACTTTTAGTGTTATCCATATCAGCAACAAGTGGACCTAGTGCCTCTGATCCCTGCAGGATATCAGCGTTCGGAACCGACGGCGAGGGCTGCTGCAATGGCTTATCTACATAAATTTAAAAAAAGTAAGTTCAGGTGCCGATAGTCGAATCCATTTCTAGTTTCATGTTATTCAGAGAGTATAAAACCTCATAACATCATTTATCATATAAACAAGCCTTCTAGCCCGTTCCGTATTTTTCGATATGAGCACGCGTGCCATATTCAACGGAGCATTTTCATTGGCTGTTGGGTGAGCAACCCATTTAAATCGACCAATTAAAATATCGATTGATGTGAGCGTGACGCGTAGGGATTACTACGCGGCGCTGTTTTACTTCGATTTGTTTACTACGATTTGACATTCATGAAACGTCATCGCAAAATGTCATCGTTTGACAGTTTATCAGTCGGCAGCGAAGTAACGATTGGATTAAACAGAATTTTATTTTGTTCAATGGGAGCACAGTAAGACATACGTCTTATACACGTGTCTCCCATACATACAAATACAATACATTAATAAATACATCAAGATGGGGTATAATAAAACATAATTAAATAGTAACGTATGTATAACTAGTTAAATGATAATTTATATCAACCACTGATTACAATTGTCTAGGTAGTTCGCACGCTTACGTATGTGTACGTGAATATGTGCGTGTGTGCGTACGTATTGGCGTGCGTGTGTGCATAATACGAGAGAGAGAGTGAGAGAGAGAGAGAGAGAGAGAGAGGGAGAGAGAGGGGGGAGAGCGGGAGAGAGAGAGAGGAGAGAGCGGGAGAGAGAGAGAGAGCGGGGAGGGGGAGGGAGGGAGGGAAGTAGAGAGCGAGAGAGAGAGAGAGGGAGAGAGAGAGAGAGAGGTTGGGATGGAGTGTGTATGTGTGGGGCGGGGGAGAGTTAGGGAAAGAGAGACAAAAAGAGAGGAAAGGAGAATATGAGAAACAGAGTATAAACTAAGAATTTGACAAGAGTGAGAAAGGTAAGGTGAGGAGCTCTTAATGCTGCATTCACTATGCTTGTATATGTTGGGCTGTTTGCATTTCGCTCTTATAGTTGCGAATTTAACAAATAGGAAGTTACTTAAAGCGGTTGGTATTGACTATGTATTGGCATACGGCGTTACATATTGTAATATTCTTTTCCACGTCGGCATTGTTAATGTCGTATAGAAGTTGATTAGCTGTCAGTGTGGCAAGAGAGATATTCTTTAGGACGAGCTGACTTTGGAGAGAGACTCTTTGGTCGTTAAAAAGAGGGCAGTGGAGGAGATAGTGATTTGTGGATTCATCAGTGTATCCACATGGACAGTTAGCTGAGTCTGACAGAAAATTTTCAAATAGATGCCGATTTAAATTACTACAGCCATTGCGAAGCCTACATAGGATTACATTAGCTAACCTTTGGCCGACATAATACCAGGGAGGAGGCGGTCGTATAGGCGACATGGCTTTAAGTTTGCTCTTGAATTCCGTGAAAGTAACGGAACACGTGACCGGCGTTGGTAGAGTATTCCATGCGCGGACTGTTGCTGGAAAAAAAGGATCCTCGGAAGAGCTCAATTCGGCAACGAAATGGAGTAAATAGGTTTGCGTGACGAATGTTGTAGGGGCTTCGTGCCTGGGATAATGCGGGAAGGTGATTATTCAGAATTTCACACGTCATCCCGTTGATAATTTTATATAGCATAACTAGTCTGTGAGATTCCCGCCTATGTGAAAGCGTTTCTATTCCTGTTTCGGTGTACAAGTCTTCCGTATGAGCACTACGTGTCATTCCACATACTGTTCTGAGAGCGTCTTTTTGGATGTCCTCTAGTCGTGTTACAAGATACTGATATGGCGCCCTGTAGGTGGGGCTTAGAATACACCTTCCGTATTGTCTGCGTGTCGTAAGAGGCGACTAAAGGAGGTAAGGGTGAGGTAACCCTGACAGAACCCTCGAGTGCTGAAGACGGACATTCCAGGCCGCACGGCGTTTCTAATAAACCATGGATCCACGCACTTAACGCTTATGATCATGTCGATAGTCACTTACAGGACTGGCGGTATGATCAGCGAACGAAAAGAAGAAGAACAAGATACTGTGGTATGTTATCCCAGACAACGTCTGCGTATTCTAGAGATGGCCTAATAAAGCTTTTGTACATATTTTCAAGACATTTCCTGTCTAGGATATATTTTAGGCCCTTGAGTAAAGAAAGTTTGTGTTGAGCATTTGTTATTAAGTTTTCCACGTGAGTAACCCAAGTGCCTTTGTTATTGAAGGTAATGCCAAGATGTTTATGGTTGTTTGACGGGAGTATTCAGAATTTTTGAATTTAACTGGAAACACAGTGGGCTCATTACGCAGAGAAAGAAACAGACTAGTAGTTTTGGAGGCATTAAATTCGACAAGCCATGTGTTAGCTCATTGCGTCATGATCAGGATATCATGGTCTATTGTCGCAGGGTGTGCTTCTAAGTTTTCAGACATTACATACAGGCAGGTATCATCAGCAAACAGTCTAATATTGTTTAAAATATCGCTGGGCATGTCATTAATAAAGACTAAAAATAGCAAGGGACTAAGGACTGAACCTTGTGGCACTCCAGCGTGCAAGCGAAGTAAGGTAGATTCATTGCCGTTTATAACTACTCGCTGATAACGGTTTTCGAGATAGCTTTCAAACCATGCCAGTAAATTTCCACAGATACCGAAATTTCTCAATTTCTGTAGAAGACCACGATGCCACACTCGATCGAATGCTTTAGAAATATCAAAGAACAAGAACAGTATTTCCTTTTGATCATCGAGAGCCTGAGCGATATCAGTGTAGATGTCTAACAGTTGGTTTACTGTAGAATTTGACGGAAGAAATCCGGATTGGTATGGAGTTATATCGTGTCTAATGTAGTTGTAAATATGTTTAAAAACAGTTCTCTCCATAACTTTGCTTAGGCAGCTCAAGAGAGATATTGGTCGGTAATTTGAACATTGGTTCTTTTCACCTTTTTTAAAAATGGGAGTTACATTAGCAATTTTCCATGGGGTCGGAAAATGTGCGCTAATAATAGAATGATTAAAGAACTGCGCAAGTATTGGGACCAAGACCGCCTTACTCTCATATAACAGTTTCGGGCTTAATCTGTCTGGGCCAACGGCTTTAGTAGTATCCAGATTAGACAGTACATCTGAGACATCGAAATTTGTTATTGTGATTGAGTTTAAAGTATTCTCCGTATACAGAGATAGAGGAGGTAAGTGGGCATTAGTGTCGTCAATTGTGGCGATATTAGAAAAGTAAAGGTTAAGTAGATCTGCCTTTTCAGAAGAATCGTAAGTAAATGAGCCATCTTCAACGATTGATGGCCGTGGCTATAAGTTTCAATGACCAGTTAAAATACTATTTAACGGCTGACATCGCCAGATTTTGTGTTTGTCACTATATTTTGCTGCGCATTCAGTATCTGTTATCAAGTAGTGGTGAGTCACAGCGGCGGTATCGATTTCACGAAATCAACAATGAGAAATCATATAAAAGTCACATCAGCAACTATTGGCAAATATTTCAAAATTACAGTTGATATGATAAATAAAATCTCAAACTCGGTCACTTTTCATATCACTATTATGAACCTCGTTGAAAATTATCAATTTTGCACTCACTAAAGCTCGTGCAAATTGAAAATTTTCAACTCAGTCCATAATAGTGATATGAAAAGTGACCTCGTTCCAGATTCTCTATCAATCGTATACTATAATGACACGCTTTACCTACTCTGCCGTACTTTACGGCAATCTACTTGACATAACGTTAGATAATTAGATTTCAATAAAAACGACCAAAAATAAACGTTTTTATAAATTAACTATTCTCGCTTTTGTTGAATTGAAATGTAAGGAATCTGGGCAATAAAACGTTCCAGTTTTTAGCTATGCCCCGCCCACATCTAGATAAGCTCCACCCACACTTCGCCTGTGTTGGGATCGATCGATCGCTGAACTAACTGGTTATGAATTTCCAGAAAACTATACAGGTAAGCTGTTGCATGTTTTGAAACTAATTTGACTGGGTACTGTTGCTGCCCATGGCAGCAACAGCGCCCAGTCAAATTAGTTTCAAAATATTTAACAGAATATTTATTAAATAGTAAATACATACAATTCGTACAACAACGCGTAGTCCGTCTTCAAATATGCATTCGTGACGTACGTATCAACGTCATTCATGACGTCATTCATTATGATGTCATTCTACGCATATATATATGTATAAATTGTAAATGTAAAAAACCCATATGTCGCAATATGGCGACCCGGGTGTAAATAAAGAAACTGAAACTGAATACACGCTGTTTTGTTGATTATGACGTCATAGGATGGGTTGATAAAGTGGAAAGGTCTATTCCGGCACCTAATGATACACGAACTCGACCTCCGCCTCAGTAGCCTTCGGCTATATTCCGAATTAGGTTGGAAATCGTGCTTTCGTTTCAAGTCTATCACACGTTTTTGCTTTGAAAAATGAAGTTCGTATATTTCAAGGGCTATAAGGCCTAGTTCCTGCAAATTTTTTTTTACAAAAACTAACGGAATACGCATTTTACCTCCGACATAATAATATTTTTTTAAGTTATGTTCTGAATTTAGTTCAAATCCTCCAGGTCTAGCTCAAGTTATTACAAATGAATACAGTTTTTCAAGGGGGATAATTTTGGCAAATATGGACGAGAAATACAAGTTATTGTACGGAAACCGATTAGTGTGGCATATTCCTCTTTCTTTTTCGAACTTCGTTTTGGAGGGGATAAACAGAAGATAAAAATCACGTGACCAATTTTCACAAACTCTACCACTTACAATTTTGGTTAAAGTCAGGAACATTGGCACAAAATAAGATTCACGGCATCGTGTGAATTGCCAACCATGGATTACGTGGTTGTAGTAGTCCCTTATTGGGGAGGGGGGGGGGGGGCAAATATGGAATGGCTGCTGCTGTATTAGCTCTTTCATCGGACCAGATCGAATATAATAAATTTGGTATGTAAGCATCAAAATTCTGGTGAATATTCTAACACCAATTTTCCACTGGAAGGAAGCACCAAATTCTAGTCAAATTGGTTTCAAAATATTCAACAGCTTAAGTATTCAACATCATTACTATAAAAGTGAGATACTGGGATTTCAGTGTCAAATGTGTAAAATGCGATAATTATTTTTAATTCTTGGGCCAGTTATTTTTCGGGACCCTATGGCTGTAGCCCCAACCGCCCCCAACGCGTATGCGTATGCGTAAGTGTATGCGTATTAGAATGAGTGATTCCATTTGTACGTATGCGTATCCGAAAGTAGTGATTTTATTCAATCAATTGGACTACTACTACTACTACTACTACTACTACTACTACTACTACTACTACTACTACTACTACTACTACTACTACTACTACTGCTACTACTACTACCAGTATGAATATGTTCTAAAATAGTCTATCAGCCTTTCAGTGAATTTCACATTCCAGCGCTCTTACTATGAATTTAACTTATATATTGGAACACATGTACAGAATAATAGTGCCGATTTGGGGAACGCCCACGCCATTTTCAAGGAATCCCACATCCTAATGCTGTCCGTATCAGAATAAAATCGCTACATGTAGCGATCGGATTCAGATACATATGGAATCATACTATCTATTTGTAATGGGATCCAAAATAATTTCGGATACGCATACGCATACGCGTTAATGGAATCCTAGCTTTATATGATTACTGTGAAAATTACCAGCAGCGGAGATGGTTTCCTTGGCAGGGTCAGCATCGCCGTGGCTACAGTCGTCCGCTGCTGCCCCGCACTCTGGGCACTCTAACCGCTTTATCAAGGCTTGCAGGTACGATACATCTGGTAAGCTACGAATCTCCGCTAGAAGAAAGATAGAGAGAAACACCTGATGTGATTATAATGTAGGGAGCCATTTATAGCTATACCCCGCCCATTTATAGCTATACCCCGGCCATTTATAGCTATACCCCGCCCATTTATAGCTATACCCCGCCCATTTATAGCTATACCCCGCCCATTTACAGCTATACCCCGCCCATTTATAGCTATACCCCGCCCATTTATAGCAATACCCGCCAATTTATAGCCATACCCCGCCCATTTATAGCTATACCCCGCCCATTTATAACTATACCCCGCCCATTTACAGCTATACCCCGCCCATTTATAGCTATACCCCGCCCATTTACAGCTATACCCCGCCCATTTATAGCTATACCACGCCCATTTATAGCTATACCCCGCCCATTTATAACTATACCCCGCCCATTTACAGCTATACCCCGCCCATTTATAGCTATACCCCGGCCATTTATAGCTATACCACGCCCATTTATAGCTATACCGCGCCCATTTCGAGCAATGCACCACCAATTTCTAGCTATGCACGGTCAATTTCTAGCTGTGCACCATCAATTTCTAGCTATGCACGGTCAATTTCTAGCTATGCACCATCAATTTCTAGCTATGCGCCATCAATTTCAAGCTATGCACGGTCAATTTCTAGCTAACTCCGGCCACTTTTTCCGCATATTGGAATCGATTTAGATATATTGAATCCTGAAGTCTTTAATCTTTTATTTCAAGATATACATTTTTCAGACCAAGAGAATGCGACTTTTTTTTGGAAATTTACCACTGAAATTTACAAAAAAAAGGATTTTTGTTGTCCTGCAAATGGATACTTCTCGAGACAACTCCATGCGCTGATTTGACCATTTTTGAGAATTTGTGACTGGAATGATTATTATTTTCACAGAAATTTTTATTTAAAGGTCAAGATGGCCAAAACTGGCAATTTCAGTAATTTTGAAGAATGTTCATCTGAGGCCAACAGGAGACGATTTTTGAAAAAATCTTTCACTGAAATGCCTGGATCGATATATATATATATATATATATATATATATATATATATATATATATATATATATATATATATATATATATATATGCATAGTATATCCATGGACACCGACTCTAACACTGTGGGCACACGAAATCGATAAACCACCCAGACGTTCCAGCGGTACATTAAAATATGTTATATATATATATATATATATATATATATATATATATATATATATATATATATATATATATATATATATATCCATGGATACCGACTCTAACACTGTGGGCACACGAAATCTGGATTTACTTGCCGGTCAACAGAACGCGATTTTTGTAAATCCCACTGGTGAATGTACACAATTATGGAGGAATCCAGTTTCTCAGTCAATCATATGACGTCATAATTAACTGTGTCACATGTAGGTTGACATCAATCTCGTAAATCTCTCATAAATAATCCGTCTCGAATTGTATGTCTTTACTATTTAATAACCATTCTGTTGAATAGGCAGCAACAGCACCCAGTCAAATTAGTTTCAAAATATTCAACAGTATGTTTATTAAATAGCATAGACATACAATTCGTACAATGTGTCGGACTATTAAGAGTTGAGAACGGGCCGAATAAAATCATTTATGACGTAATGATTATGACGTCACCATACACGTCAATTAGTTAATTATGGCGTCATATGACTTCAGACGACAAATGGATACTCGGGAAAGCGGGACAAGGTCTGTCGCTGAAGCTTCTGACGTCATAAGCAAACAGAGCACGTGCTAGTTGGCATCACCCTCAATATGACTTATATCTCCGTCACGAAAATCGAAAAATGAATGGTCAGTTGAAATAACGTTAGTCGCTTAACGGGCGTGTGCGTGATAGACAGGTCACACCCTTTTTGTCACGTGCGGTATAAAGAGTGGACTGTATCATTTCATCAATGAAGCTAGCAAATAACGGACTAAATGGATTTCAATGTAAGCTCTGCCCATTTTTAGCTAATCTCCGACAACTATCTATACGAAATGAACCTTTCCAGTTAATCCATCCATCATATGATGAAAAACAATGAAAGAAAGGGATTATCATAAAAACGTAGGAAACATGTTGAATTTTAAAATGTTAAAGCAAAAAGTTGCGTATTTGATTACAGCATCTAAACGAGATTATTTTGCAAATAAAATAAATTGGAACGGGGTGGCACACACTAGAAATTTACGTACAACTTCCGAGGATTAAAACGGAATACGGCAGAAAAAGCTTCAAATACACTGCAGCGCAACTGTGGAATTCTCTGCCTGAAACGATTACTCAGTCTTCTACTCTGCTGACATTCAAATCAAATATACATGAATATATTACTAAATTATAGTGATATATGGGCAATGTGATTTCACCTTTTTACTTGTGTTCTAATATTGCATATTTTGTGTATTTCTAAATAGCTATATATATATATATATATATATATATATATATATATATATATATATATATATATATATATATATATATATATATGCGTGCGGAAGATCAGTTTGCTGACGATGTATTCCCTCCTTAAATAAAGATTATTATTATTATTATTATTGTTATTATTATTATTATTATTATTATTATCAACTACGTGACGTGTAGAATAACGCCATATACAATGACATCATGAGTGGCGTAGATAAGTTAGTCAAGGACGCAGAATTGGTGACGGACCAAGCTGTTGTCCGAATTGTATGTTTTTTACTATTTAATAAACATGTTGTTAGATATTTTGAAACTAATTTGACTGGGTGCACCCAGGCAAATTAGTTTCGAAATATTCAACAGGTTACCTGTATAGTTTTCTGGTAATTGGGATTCACAAAGTGCAGAGATCAATCAACCCTAACAAGGTTAAAGTGTGGGTGGAGCTTGGCTAGAAATGGGCGGGGCATAGCTTAAACTGGATTCCTCAATTGATTTTAGCACTTTGAACTCTGAAATATAAGAATCTCAATTTCAACGTAATTATAATCGGGTAAGATGTTGAATAATTTGAAACTAGTTCGACAGGAACCTCCAAGTCAAATTAGTTTCAAAATACCCAGCCAGAATGGTTATTAAATTATTAATTCCGCAAAGCCAGACAATGGACGAATCCCCTGTTAGCTATGCCCCGCCCATTTCCAGATAAGCGCCTAGCTCCACGCTTTGCCCGTACTGGGATCGATCGCGCCCTGAATTCCCAGAATCCCAATATCATGGGTACACCTAATTATACATGTAGTCGGTTGAATATTTTGTAACTAATTTGACTGAGCACTGTATTGTAGCAACAGCACACAATCAAATTAGTTTCAAAATATTCATTCATTCATACCCTTACCGAAGGCCATATACCACGTTCGTGGCACACCTATGTCTTTTTGTGACGTCGGCTAACAAGTGATTAAGCCGATTTCGGGCCCGGGGCTGATTAGCTGGGCCCTTATCGGTGTTGGGGTGGGGGGTGGGGGGGGGGGGGGTGGGGGTGCTGCTGCTGCTATGGCTCTGCCAAATATAATAAATTCACTACGCACGTGGCAAAATGCTGTTAAATACTTTGAAACTATGAATGCTGGTGCTGCCTAAGGCGGGCGGCACCAGCTCCCAGTCAAACTGGTTTCAAAATATTCAACAGCTTACTATAAAAGCGAGATACTGGGATTACACGTTCAAATGGATAAAATGCGATAACTGTTTTTCATTTAGGGCCTACTTATTTTTAGTGGTCCCAAAGATGTAGTCCTGTTAGCCCTTGCATTAAAAGCGGCTGATAAGCTGCTTACCATTCCTCTCGACCAACTTTTCTTCCAGGAATCCGGCAATGTATTCGTAGATATTGTCTGGCTGCACGCGCACCACGCTTCTACACAACCTCTCCAACCTGTCAAGACCAAGGTTGTACGGGCATAGTAGATATATTTATATGCCATTGGCTGACATCATCAGCATACTTAATTATATCACATACGCTTGTATTCAATGAATGAATCCAGTTTCTCAGCCAATCATATGCACCCATAATGAAGTAAGCGACGTGTAGGCTAACGTCATAATCAATTACGTCCATTGGCGATGAATTCCATCTCATGCTAGTTTGTACTTTTTTCAAAAAAGAAAAACGAAAACTTCTGCCCAAATTATTTTACGGCAGACCGAATTATTACAAATTCCGCAACTTACTCTCCACGAGAAATACAATGCTTTTAACAAAAATATGCAATTTCATTCGAATCATAACTGACCATTTTCCGGCAAGTTAGCTCCTTTCACAAATTCTCCAACATGTATGACAATAACGACGACGCTACTGAGCAAGAGGTCAGCTACTACAATGACAATGGTCCTACAATAATAGGACAGCAATGGGGTTGTGGTGGTGGGGAAGGGCTGGGAGGGGGTGGGTGTGCGGTGGGGGTTGAGGGGGTGGGTTGGAGGTGGGGTGGGGGTGGGGTTGGGGTGTAAACGATCTCGATAATGATAACTATGTATATGGAAAGATACAAACATGACACATGAAGGCGACAACGATCACGACGACGCAGATGACGACAACGACGACAATGACGACAGCGACGACTATCAGCAATAATAACAAATAATCAACGACAACAATAACACCAAACGACGACGATGACAACGACGGCAACAACGACGACAACAAAAGCAACGACGCTGAAAACGACAATGACAATAGCAACAACAACAGCAACAACAACGACGACGACGACGACGACGACGACGACGACGACGACGACGACGACGATAATAATAATAATAATAATAATAATAATAATAATAATAACAACTATGACAACGATAACAACAAAAACACGATACAATAATCATTATAGGAATGATGAAAATGGTTATTATATATAGATTAATTAATTAATTGTGAACAATGATCTATACTGACTACTGACTATTACAACAACAGCAGCAACAACATCAACAGAAGCAACAACAACAACAACAACAACGACGACGACGACGACGACGACGACGACGACGACGACGACGACAACAACAACAACAAGACCGACGACAACAACAACAATCAACAATTAACAACGATGACGTTATCACCATATAATAACGATAATAAGAATGCTAGAAATGGCGATTATATATAAACTAATTAATTATGTTAACAATATTGTATACTGCCTAGTACTATTGATATTAACATGTATGCACTCTGTCAAAAAGGGGAAACACTGTAACCTCCCCATCTATCTCTGTATAGCGATCTGGGTGTAAAATAAATACAGTACAATACAAAAAGACTGACTGACGTAGATAAGTTCGTCACGAACGCTTAATTGACGACCGACTAAGCGTTGTTGTACGAATTGTATGTCTTTACTATTTAATGAACATGCTGTTGAATATTTTGGAACTAATTTGACTAATTCTGCCATAGGCAGCTACAACACCCGGCCAATTTAGTTTAAAAATAGCTTACCTGTATAGTTTTCTGGAAATGAGATCCAGACAGTGCAGGGATCGATTGATCCCAACACGAGAAACGCTTGCGTGGGGCTTAGCTAGAGATGGGCGGAAGATATAGCTAAAACTGGATTACTTCATTGTGCATAAGTAATTAAACAATGGATGAATCCGATCTGTCAGTCAAGTATATGCCGGCGTAATCAATTACGTCACATGTAGGCTGACGTTACAATCATAACTGACAGAAATACTCCGTCGTGAACTTGGGATATTCCGTCAGTTGTATATCCATATCAAATTTATCAAACTTGTTTAGTTTAATCTGATTTGGAACTCGCTAAATCTCGTTCCAAATGAGATTTTGCTTAACGAGTGTTATAAATTAGAGGAATCGATGTCCAGCTAAGTCCCGCCCACTATGTACACAGATTTGAATCAATGTTAACCTGTCGAACCATGCATTCCAGGAATCCTAACTTCAAGGTATCTTTACAGGTTTACTGTTGAAGAGCTCCCAGTCAAATTAGTTTCAAAATATCGAACAAAATGTTTATTAAATTATAAATCCACCATTGGATTTTGACTTCAGATTCTTAAGTGCCAGATCGGTTCACTCCATTTACACAGTTGCAGCGCGTAATCGGCCAATAAAAACAAACCCAAACACGCGCAGGCAAGCTGGCAGGCCGGAACGCACGCATACAACGTATTAAAATGACGACGACGACGGCGACAACGACGACGACGACGACGACGACGACGACGACGACGACGACGACGACGATGAGAGACTATGTTCTGCAACTGAAGACGTTCCAGTTTTAGCTATGCCCCGCCCATCTATAGCTTAAGCTCCCCAACACCTCGCAGGTGTTGGGATCGATCGATCCCAGAACTCACTGACCATTAATTTCCAGAAAACTATACATGTAAGCTGTTGAATATTTTGAGACTAATTTGACTGGGTATTGTTGCTGCCCATGGCAGCAGCAGCGCCCAGTCAAATTACTTTCAAAATATTCAACAGCATGTTTATTAAATAGTAAAGACATACATTTGGTACAACAACGCATAGTCCGTCACCAAGTATGCGTTCGTGACGTACTTATCAGCGTCATTTATGACGTCATAATTCCGCCATTCATTATGATGTCATTCAACACGTAAATGCCTGAATCAGACAAACTCCCGAATGCACGCGCAAACATACATGCTGGCAATAACATTACTCATTCTTTCTAGCACACAACAAAAGAGGTTTGACAGGTAAAGGCAGATTGGCAGGCACACGTAGATTCTCTATGTAAATGTCTGGATTTTCACCACCATGGTTCGTGACGCACCTATCTACGTCATTGACTATGGCGTCATCTTGCACGTCACGTAGTTGAGTATGACGTCATATGATGGATGGATAAACTGGAAAGCTCCATGAAAACTTCTTTCTTGTTTTTGTTCAACATTCTCGCTGTGTCGTGTCTACTGTGAGCGTCCTAATCTCGTATATAGATTTTTTAAATGTTTAGTGGTCCTAGATTACGTTCTTTGAGATCAGATTGCAAAAGACTTAGCAAGTTGATGTTATGGCGACGTTTGCGCGCCTGATACCTGTTGACAGCTACCAAAAGCTGCAGTGTTTTCTGAACAGGCGTATCATTTGGCATTCAAAGAACATGTCCCAACATAGATCATCGCTGTTGCAAGATACTTGTTCTGCGTTATACAGTTTGTAGAGGGCTGTATTTGATATTGGATTTGTAAGGATTCGCATATGTTTGCGGTGACATGCATCAAGTTTGTTCAAAAGGGGTTTTGGAGCTGTCCCTTTTAGAGCCACGAAACCATAAAATCCAAAAGGACTGGAAAGCGATATTTCCTGTTGCACATCTAGTTCCAATATCGGTAGCGCTCCAGAAATGAGGGTGGATGCATGATTGCGCTTCTAATCCACTTCTCAGTGCCTTGATTTCGGCCCGGGGTTCCGTCATCGTGCATCTATGTGGTATCTGATATGCATACGTGAGTAGGCTACGTTTTGGCTTCATTCACGAAATGGTGTGTAGCCTTGAGCTGCTCTGCAGCTATTGGAAGTAGTCTATCAAGAGGAACCGTTTCCTTCATAGGTAAAGTCACCATGCATACTCCATCACGAGTGGCATGCCTATCATTGGGAGTGGAGAATATGGGCTTGTGGAGTGTTCTCGAATAGATTGTAGAGCTGCGGCGAGGTAGCGAGTGAAGAGCACTGATGACAAACAATCACATCTAATGAGCATTCTGTTGTGCATTTTGAGGCTAGTTCGGCTGGGTGTGGGTGAACTCGTAGGCAACGACGCCCGGTCCGGCTAGTTTCAAAATATTCAGTAACCTAACTAACTGCATAGTCACCTTGAAAAAGTGGATTCTGTGCCTCCAGGGTTCAAAGTACATAAATCAACCTAAACACGCTCAGAACGTGGGAGGGGCTTAGCTGCAAATGATCGGCGCATAACTTGATATGGATCAATCTTCTGCAGTAGTTAATCCGATTGTGGACGCGATTTGCCTATTGCTTTGTATAATATCTTAATTAAGTAGTGTTTATTTATTTATATAGGGCCTACAGTTGTTTCATATATCTTGTTTATTTATACGATTGTACTTGTATTGCCATATCCTTATGTTGGATTTTTATCTATCTATCTATCTATCTATCTATCTATCTATCTATCTATATATCTATCTATCTATCATCACCTTGTAGTGATAATATTCCTGTTCCAAACTGTGAAGAAAGTGAGCGTTGATTTGACGCGATCATTTAGTTTTGTGAAAATTGTGTTTTCCAATAAACGTCTCATCACAGTCAGCTTGATGGAGAACTTGAAGGATCTGTGGTTTCTTGATAGTACCAAATGCACGTTGCATTTCTATTCCAATCTTCTAGAAGTCCCACTACTTTGATAATACTGCTGATGTCAACATGCATTGTGGCCAGACTAAGTCAGCTCAGCTACGCCCTCTTTTAACCCTTACGACTCTGCTGTCAAAATTTTAAATTTTCAAATTAAAGTAAAAGATGAACTGGTGTTTATTTTACAACAAATTTGGTGGAAGATGGTGCTGTCGTAGACAGCAATATCGTCCACCAAAATTGTTGAAAAATAAACACGAGTTTCTTTGATATTGACGCAGTAAAAGATAGACTATTGACATCAGTGTGCTAAGGGTTAAAACCATTCTGTCAGTTTCCAGTAAATTTTCCAATCTTATCTCTGCTACGATATAATGCCACATTTGTTTGAGTTTTTCGGATGCTGTGCAAAAGCAGGCCTCAAGTCAGTGAGAAAACCATCCAACATGCATCATTAGACATACATGTTTATACATTTGCATGCCGTACGTGTGCATCATACATGATCATACAACATCAGACACTGCTAGACCATGCTACCAACCAGGGATACCAACAAAATCACGTGATACAGATTCCCGTATATGAGTGGGTGTTTCATCAAACATGTTTTATGCTGTCGGACGAAAGTTTAACATTGTCCGACTTTTTGCGCGTATGATTCGACTCGTTGAAAGTTATGATACACGATCAAACATCGTCGGACTTTGTCGAATCATACCTGTATAATCATGAGCGTTGGATCGTCTGGCATAGGCTTCAGGTTGGAAAGAGATCCGCGTGATTTCTTTAGCTTTGGACGTGCGATGGGTGTACCTTCACCTCGATAGTGAGGTGTTGTTCAAAGACAGTCTCGCCGATGTGTGCGATTTGTCACGAGATTGTATTAAAATGAGTCTACTTGCTACAATAGTACTTTTTGCCATAACAAATTTAATAAAGTTTGTTATAAAAAAGATTGGAAATGTTGACGTCCAGCGTCCAAGTTTGGTGATTCTACTTTCTTGCGTTCCAGAGGTATGCTAGGGCAGGTATGTATACCTGCCTACCTGCAGGCAGGCAGGCAGGGAGGCAGGCATGCGGGCAGGCAGGCAGGCAGGCAGGCAGGCAGGCAGGCAGGCAGGCAGGCAGGCAGGCAGGCAGGCAGGCAGGCAGGCGGGCAGGCAGGCGGTAATATGGATAACGCGCTGGCTCAGAATTTTCAAAGAAATTGAAAATATTTTTTATTTATTTTATTGCCTGAGGTTTGTTATTTGTGTTATAGAGGCGATATGGCCTTTAAAATGTTGGACAACTTTAAGATGGCAATGTTTGTCCGGTTAATTTCGATTTTACCAGTATATCACATAGATTCGGATTTTTCCTAAATGCTATTACTGGACGCAGGTTGTCTTAAATTATCCTGTAATTTATGATATTTATCTTTCAAAATTTCGGAAGTTTCAACATTTTTTCGATTCAATTCAATTCAATTCAAATATTTTTTATTTTGTAGTAGTATTTCACATTTATATTACAAAGGGCGGGTAGTCCATCAAAGGCAAAGCCTATGTGGTGATGGACTCCTAACAAATATTATACAAAGAGACATTACAACATTAAATTACTGTACGTATTACAAATAACAACATTACAACACTTCACGTAACGTACACAAACATAATTAAGTTACTAGTAGTTAATTATAAAAATATAAGATGTGGATATTTTCCACTTGCACCCACAGTACATATGTATTATTTTTGACTTTTTAACATTTAGTGCTAGAAGATCTGCAGTTTTAAGTTGCTAGAGGTAATGGAGAGAGGGTTGGGGAGGTGGGGTGCGGGGGGGGGGGGGGGTCGGGCGTTCATAATCCAGTATGTGATGTATTATTATTATTATTATTATTATTATTATTATTATTATTATTAATATTGATACTAATATAGTGTATGATGAGCCATAATGTATGATGAGCCATGGTGGTAGTGATCTTCCTAAAATTAATGAGATTGGTAAATCCATCAGACTTCCACAGCCATACTCCCTCCTCATGTGTTCTTCTAAAGTGGTCTACCTATGGGCGATTAACCCTATCCCTGATGAGTATCCTATATCTCGCTCAAGTCCAGAGGCAACAACTTATGAAAATTGTTGAATATTTTGAAATTACTCCAACTGGAAGCTGACAGACGAACAATACAAACATTAAATTACATGTTTCGAAGGATCCAACTATTGCACATTACAAACATAAATATATAAATAATAGATGACTTTGGTTACTATAAAAATACACAGACATAGGCTACATCCTTCCATTTACATCCACAGCTAATAATATGATTCCAGTCAGACCAAATTCAACACCAAACAGATCTAGATGCGCATCATAAGCAATGAACTTTGTCATGGACTCATCAGCGAAAGGGTTAGTAGGCTTCTAAAATAATTGTCTTGAGGTTCTTTTTGTATGATTTTTTGGTGATAATCTGTGTGCAGATGTCTGTTTCTGTGTTGTTCCATAGGCGTATTGCTTTTGTTGATGGCTTTTGTCTGGAGGCTTCTGTGCGGCAGAAGATTGTATGCATATTTTCTCGTGATCGTGTGTTGTGTGAGTGTATGTCTTCATTATTCTTGAAGAGGTTTAATAATGGGGTTGGTAAATTATTGTTATAGAAGTCTCTGAGGACGGAGTATAGTTGGAGCTTTCCTATATCTTCAAGCTTCAGAAGTTTTTCTGTTTTAAAAACATTTTGACGCATTTTTCTGAAGTGTCTTTAATTTTTTTAGTTTTGATAGAAAGTGTTAGTCAAAATAGTGTTACAGTATGTGATTTGTGGTAATATTAACGTGCTATATAGCGTTTTATAAGGTGCTTTGGTAAGTAGCTTTTTAGTCGACGCATAATACCAATGTTCTTTGCAACCTTTGACGTTACAATTTGTATATGTTTCTCCCATGTGAGTTTCTTGTCCAAATAGACACCTAAGAATTATGCAAATTGTGCTTCACGTATTTCTTGATTATCTACATAAATTTTAGGGAGATCAGTACTTTTCATTTTTTTATTTGTGAATAAGATGTAGTTTGTTTTTGCAACATTGAGCGATAATTTGTTAACCTTAAACCAATGAATTACTTTTTCTATTTCTTCCTTTATGTTTTTGTATAACGTGTCAATGTTTTTATGGCTGCAAAAAGCATTGGTATCGTCTGTAAAGAGAATTAATGACAAGTATGGCAGAGTGAATGCAATTATTTCACGCTGATCAGCAAGACAGGCAGGTAGGCAGGCAGGCACGCACGCAGGTAGGCAGACACACATGCATACATGCAGGCAGGCAGGCAAGCAGGCATATACCGGCCTTCAGTGACGTGAGTAGTTAACAGTTTGTCCTATGAATTAACTTGTCATTATAAGTGCGTGCGTGCGTGCGTGCGTGTGTGTGTGAATGTAGCTCGCGGGGGAGGGGCGGTACGCGCTGGTCCGTCATGTTGCTCCACTCCGTTGCGCCGCATGTACAGGATGCGTGGGTGGGCTGGTTAGCTACGGCTCTCGGGGTTACGGGTCTCGTATCGCGACTCTCCGGAAGGTACAAAGACCGCCTTCTAGAGCCGGTGGAACAATAACGTTCCAGTGGGACCGTGCGACCATTGCCGCCGAGATTGAACCTCACGGTCTGCTCCCAACAGTTGGTGTCACCGGTATGACGGTCCATAACTTAACTCAAGAATCTGGACATGACAATAAATCAAAAACATATTACTACACAAACAATGGTACTCGTTTGCTAGTGGACGAGAGAAATGATACAGTACATAGAACTAAGTTGGTGTCTTGTTTACGTGGGCTCGTCAGTGGTACCTCACAGATCCATATATATCCGAGAGGTATCCCTGCAAGGGAGCGTTCTAACGAGGCTACTTATGTAGTTTAATATAAACCACTATACCCCTAACACAAATAATATTGTTGCGAGAGGAAAGTGCCTCGCGCGGGCCTCCATCACAGGAAAATGCCTTCAACGCCGAAGCGGAGGAAGAGAGCTGGCAAAAAGGGTCACTCTCTTGTTCAAACAAAGAGTTATGTGTAGTGTGTGTCAACCTAGTGAAACTATATTTAATTGTGATGCACGCTGGGTTACGTGAAGACAGGGCGGATGATTTCGGAAGAATTCAAAGGCCACCGTCTTATGTAGGTCCAAAGCTATTGCATTGGTAGTTGTCGCTTTATTTATGCGGGCCCTCTGCTAATTTCTAACCTACCATTTAGTTGTTAGATTCGCTTCCAAGCTTTGGCCGCAAGTGGTAGGGCATCCTACCTATCTTTTGATACATCAGTCTAACTGGCGAAGATGCCCGGTTTCCCGAAGGTTAACCCACACAGTGTCTTCGTCAGGAAGGCAGCGTGCGGACATGTAACGGAGTGACAGCTTCCGAATCATATAACGATCCGGTTACATATCACCCCGCAACCACATATAACATCACTAGGACAAGTTACTATTCACATAAGCAATATGGAAAGCACAATAGTATTTTATGGCGGGGAGTAAGAGACAGATATCCCTTCTTAGTGACTTTCCGTGAGGGCATGATGGGTTCTAAATCTGCACCCAATCATCATACAGAGTTGGATGGAGATCTGCGTCTCGTCCGTCACCAGTGTGTTACGGAATTAACGTTTGCTTGTTGTTAGGGTTAAGTTCCAGAATGCCCAGAGATGCACTGCAGGCCTGTTTTACATAATATTATTTCTTTTCGCAGTGCTTCCTGCTTTGGCGGGGGTTATCTATGCTAACCGGTATCCATAGATACAGAGGGGAATGTATGCGAAATCGGCACTTTGGTCTTCACGGCTCGGAAACACCAATAGTTTCCCAGAGTCAGATCATGCCAACGTCTCGATGGGATGTCCAGACAATTATTAAGCCTTGTGGCTGGAGGAGCGTAAAAAGAGACACTCACTCGATATTAATAAGAGGCCCTAAGGTATTTGGCCAATTTATAGAATCTATTTCGTGTGCGGTGTCACATATCCGCTACCACCGGAAAAGAGGCGTACACAAATGTCTCTTACGGAGAGATGGTCCCTAACTACTTTAAACCTATCCTATCGAGATAGAATAGCCAGGTTTAGTTGATCACATGTCAGGATTGAGCAATGTGAGCATGAACAGTGATCTCAGTGTAAAATAGAGACTGGGACAAATAGTGATGCAGAAATAATGTTGCTGTATAGTATAGCCTAGCGTACTGCGTCTTAGAGGTTTTTTTTGTAAGCAAAACAAAATAACTAGGATGGATACTTGCCATATATGTAACTAACTATCACAGTGCTAACAGTATATCAGGTCATAGGACCTTGCGGTGCTTGTTAGTTGTAAGCACAAAAATAAGGATAATATATACAGTAAGGAAAATTGAAACTATAAAATGTGATCGCAGACGACCGGGGAGGTACTTATTAGTCATCAGTACCTATAATGGAATAAATGAATATAATAGTACAACAGTATAGTTACTTGAGTACCTATTGGTCGTCGGTACAGCAAAGGTTAAAAAAACCACTGTAAGAATGCGTTACAGATGAGGAATGTGGGGTTGCTGGGAAATTTCCGCAGGCGAACTGTTAATGCGGCTCACTCTCAAGAAGAACGACTGTAGAGAGATGTCCATTAGATAGTCATAATAACGAACATGTGAATTTACACAGTAAATTAGAAAGTGTCTGTTCGGTGACGGTAGTTTGAAAGTTGCCCGTAACAGTTGTAATTAAATATTACATGTACATAACTGGGTACACCATGTGGGATACATGGCATAGCTCTTGCAGTGTACCAGGCAGAGTCCCACCAGACTGTGGCCTAAAAGTTAATTAATCACACGACATGCTGCGCAGAAGTTTGATACCAGTTTTCACCGTGGTCCGGAGGATCCGACGAGTTATCCACCAAGAATCATCACTTGTTCTAGATGCTATAGAGATTACATCGGGGCTGCGAGGCCCATCCGCAGGAGGGCTCTTCTTGAAGTTGTTGCAGTGAGGGAGTCTCTACTGTTTATTTAATTTCCCCTGGATGGCCGTCCGAGGGTTTACAAAAACTGAGTGACTCTGGATGCTCCGATTGCTTACCAGCACAGGAAAACAAAATTCCGAAAGGCACTACTGCGGTGTAGGGTACCACAGTCAGTATGCAGTTGCCCACGTCTAGCACTGCGCTGGTCCAGCAACCTGCCAATGACTGTCTCTCTCCGAAGTGTGGTCTCGATTCTTGATTTTTCGTTCCTTTTATGCTACTCGTGACGTCAGAGGCTTGGCGCCCAGCCAATCAGCGGGCGATCTGTAGCCATTCAGCGTACAGCTATAAAGGGTGACGATGCTATCACGTGATAAGTGCATTCCCCATTCATTTAATACATACACACGATTACGACGTCCAAGTAATATTTTGAAAAAAATTCCAGTGAGCCATTTAAGGATAACTCGCCAATTTCTGGTCCGATTTTAAAAAGGTAAATAGTTTGGGATTTCTCGTCTCATTCTGGTTCTGATTGGTACCAAGAACGGCGAGAACAGAGTGATTTGAAGAAACCACGGTTACCAACTCGTACACTATAAGTCAGGGAAGCTTTGACGCGCGCATATGCTCGCTACTCGATCTCACGAACTTAAGTGTTTTATAGAAAACCTCTCTCATATGGTCTTATACACACGTGCTATCCTACCCAGGGGTGGGGGGCTCGTGCTTTGTAGCTCGCGTACCGGTGTATGTTGTCGACTCGCCGTGCCGCATGTTCACGACGAGTGATGACGTTGGTTAGCTCCCGGTCTCGGGATTACAGATCCCGTGCGACACTGCCCTATGGATAACAAAGACCGGCTCCTAAGGCCGGTGGAACTCACTCATTCCGTTCCGCAAACATTAAACACTACAGTTTCATCCCATGAGTTGGGGTCACCCGTATGCCTGTCCATAGCAATTTAGAGATCTATGGACTTACAAGATTTGATGGTGACCTAACCTAAATAAGCCTATACAATTAATTTACCTAAAACAGACCGTTTGCTAGATACAATGAGTATACGAAAATACAAGACATAGAGACAGCCTGATGAACTTTTAAACGTGGGACCACCGGAGGTACCACACAGACTCGCAGGTCTGCAGAGGTACTCCTGCAAAGGAGGTTCCCGCATACGAGATCACTAATTAACTTAATATAAGTTATTATACCTCTAAGCTGAAAAGGAAAAAGGAAGATATCCTTTAATTTGTGGCGAGAGGCTATGTGCCTCGCGCGGGCATTACTTCTGATGTTGTGTTTCTGGCTGAGAAGTAGTAGCCTCGCGCGGGCCGCCATCACTGGATCCTTGCGAGAGGCAAGTGCCTCGCGCGGGCCTCCGTCACAGGAAAATGCTGCCACCGCTTAAAGCAGGGGAAGAGTATTGGCCAAAAAGGGGCCATTCTTTTATTCAACCCAAGTGCTGTAAAGAAAAGACAATCATAGTGAAACTATAACTAAAAGGTTGTGTGCTGTTTTACGTGAAGACGGGACGAATGATTCCCGAGAGATTCCCACGTCACCGTCTTATGTAGGTCCAAGATACTGAATTAGTTGGTGCCGCTTGTATTTCCGAGGGCCTTCTGCTATGCTTAACCTATCAGTTAGGGTTTTAAAGACAAGAACTAGTTTAGGCCACAAATTGCGGGATTCCCTATACCTATCTTTGAACATGGCTGTCCGAGGGTGCAGATGCCCTGCCTCCGGTGAGAGGCCTTGGAAAACATCTACCTCCAAGGACAGCACACGTACATGTTACTAGGTAAGACATCCGAGCTTGGTGAGAATCCGGATGGCCGACTTCGTAACCACATAAAATGTCACATGACAATGGCTACTTTTCACATAAGCAATTTTAAGCAACGGAGTCATTGTTATGGTGGGAGTTGGAGAGGCGAATATCCACCGTGAATGTCCTTCCCGAGAGGGCATGGCAGATTCCAACATCTTGCCCAGACATTCTTACAGAATTCGGTGGAGATGCGCATCTCGCCCGTCACCAAGTCTTACGAGCTAACTTTTGACCTGACGTTAGGTTTACACACAAGTTGCCAACTATGCACTGCGGTGAGGGAGAGATCTTCTAAGGGATGTAAAAGATCAATAATTAAAGGATGTTTTCTCAGTGCTCAGTGCTGAAAAGGAAAAAGGAAGATATCCTTTAATTTGTGGCGAGAGGCTATGTGCCTCGCGCGGGCATTACTTCTGATGTTGTGTTTCTGGCTGAGAAGTAGTAGCCTCGCGCGGGCCGCCATCACTGGATCCTTGCGAGAGGCAAGTGCCTCGCGCGGGCCTCCGTCACAGGAAAATGCTGCCACCGCTTAAAGCAGGGGAAGAGTATTGGCCAAAAAGGGGCCATTCTTTTATTCAACCCAAGTGCTGTAAAGAAAAGACAATCATAGTGAAACTATAACTAAAAGGTTGTGTGCTGTTTTACGTGAAGACGGGACGAATGATTCCCGAGAGATTCCCACGTCACCGTCTTATGTAGGTCCAAGATACTGAATACTGAAGATACTAAATTGGCAAGAATAATTAACTACTAGGTATCAAAAGATACACGGGAGGTGTGTGTGACACCACATCTTGGCCATCACCGCTCGGAAACATATAGTTTCCCAGGGTCGGATCAGCCCATGGTGCGGATAGGGATATCCAAGCAATTAAGAAGTCATATGGCTTAGTGGAACATGAAGAGAGACAATAACTTTATAAATATAAGGCCCTATAGGTATATTGGCCAATTTTACACAACCTTGCCGGGGTCCGGGGCTAGATTACCGCAACAACCGGAAAAGAGGCTTACACTATATGTCTCCTAACGAAGAAATTGTCTCTAATCATATTAAACCTATTCTATCGAGCTGAATAATCAGGTTTAGTCAGTAGCATGCCGGGCTAAACAGAGTTATAGCGCGGACAGCGACCTTAGTGAAACGTGTTGGTGGCGGGAGAAAATCATGCATATATAATGTTGCTGTATAGTATTTCCTAAATGCACTGCGGTCCTAAGTTTTCTACAAATAAACAAAACATATCAACGGATGGCTACTAGCCTTATACTAAACTAACCAAATACAAGTAATATCAATGTGAAATGATCATAATAATAATAGTAATACAGGTTGATAGACCTATTACGGTGCGGTTAGTGAAAACACCTTACAGTAACATTAAAAATAACTATGAACAGATAAAGAAATTATAACTAGCGGTCCTAAGACCGTTACGGTGCCTTTTAGTCATCGGGACCGTTTACAAAGATAAAAATATAATTATTAATGTTGTAATTAACGGATGAATTGAGAATGTTACATAAAGTTACTTGAAGACTCGGTAGCCATACTTAAGGACGGGCTATCGTGTTGCTGAAATTGATACGTCATCGTGAGTGACGTGAGTTGACACGTTCTCTGGAAGCTGGAAAGATTCCGCATGTATATTCCCGCAGACAGGATTCCCGCATGCTGATCCAGGACGGGAGCGGTGCGAACTCAGGACGGTAATCACAATATAAGAATGTCTAACCAAAGGTTAGTAAGTTCTATGATAACATTACTGCGGTGAGAAAAGTTCCGTTCAATAACGATAGGATGAAAGTTAAGAACAACCCTTTATTACGGGGTTGTTGAATACTGTTGCAGATACATAACTAAGCTTAACGGTGCGGGGTACGTTAGGTAGCTCTTACGTTCCGGGCAAAGTTTACTTGCTGCGGTCAAAAAGTTAAAAGGAACACACACGACATGCGGTGTGGTGGTTGAATATCCACTTTTTAGCGTGGCTGGCAGATCCGGTGAGTCATCCACCAAAGAACATCGCTGCCTCTACATCTCTAGAATCACATATTGAGGCCGCAGAGGGCCCACCGCAATATTGTTCCTTGTTGGTTACTAATTAGATGTGAACAATATTATTCAAAATTCCAATACTGCCCCTGAACGAATGTCTGGAAGCTTATAAAATTTAGGTTGCGGTGGGTGGGAAACTGCTGCTGTACCACGGGAGAGAAACCGACCGAAACAGAGGTCAATGCAACTGAATCGTCGGTGGGTGCTGCAGGCAGGTCCCGACCGTTCGGACACTGGCTGAGGATGCTCTTGATTTACTTAAATCGTCCCTTTTTATACTCTCTGAGACGTCAGGACTGGCTGCCTCAACCAATCAAAATTAGCTGAACCAACCAATCAGCGGGCTAGAAATCAGTGACGTGTACACGATTATTTAATTATTGCGATATATATATATATATATATATATATATATATATATATATATATATATATATATATATATATATATATATATATATAGATGCGTACTATGACGTCAGGGGTCACGTGTACACAAATCACTTATTATCTAGATACGTATATATACGTATTTACGACGTTATTTCTATATTTCGAGTATATTTTGAAGGGGGGAAACTGCGATAACTCAGCCATTTCTGGACCGATTTTAAAACGGTTTACATATTTAGAAAGCTCGTCGAATTCTGGTCTTGATTAATGCCAGATTCAACGAGAACCGTTAATTATTAAAAATTACAAAGCACCAGCTCGGTACACTAAAAGCGCTACTCACTCTTGGTTGTGATATACGCGCTCTGCTTTACACAGCGACAGGCGCGCGCATGCGCGCTACGCGTTTTAATGAACTTCGTCGTTTTGACAACGAAATCTCTCTCATAGGCTTATACACGCTTATTACTCTACACCTGGGAGGGTGGCATGCTTATAGGAACGAATCCAGGACAGGCGGCCCGTACCTAGCTTAGCTTGGACGGCCAGTACCCGACCGGTCGATCCGCGCTACAGCTTGGAACGTACACGGAGCGGTCGTTCCGTACCCAGCCTAGCTGGGATGATCCGTACACGTCAGGCCGATCCGCGCTACACCGCTGTATGTGTATGTGTATGTGTATGTAGATATGTATGTATATGTATGTATATATGTGAATGACGTCGTGAATTACGTAGATATATATGTTTATGAATAATTATTAACTATAAACCATCTCTGATATTAGCATAATTACTCTCACGTGCATACTTTATTATATAAGACTCGTGTAAATAATTGTATAATATATACTTACTGTCCGCAGATTACTGAGATATAGAAATGTCCCCATATGCCTTGTAAAGAGGTCTGGGTGTAAATAAATTCCTTCATTCATTCATTATTAATTAGAAATAATTGTAAACAATTTGTGCAGAACTAGGATTCTTACCAGAACTGGAATCCAGCTGGCAAGCGCTTCTGCCAATATCGTCTCTCCACACTGCCAGTGCTGCTACTGCGGCCGTGCTCAGAGGACGCCATCTGGCCTCGTGTTCCTCGAAACAAATGTCGTCACTGAATCTGGAAAGAATATAAACCAGTTTGTTTTCAAACATGATTTCAGCCTTTTCATCCGATACTATATATGTAGTTCTATATATGTATACGGTAATTTGTAGACCCCTCCTTCTCCTCCCGACATAAGTGTTTTCAGTTTCAGTTTCAGTTTATTTTACACCCAGATCACAAAGTGACATATGGGGAACAATGATTTTGCAGGATTTACACGTTATGGCGGCTAGATATTATGATAATTAGCATCATCTTGGTCATAATTCATCAATTGCATTATTGTCATTTATATTAGCAGTATCATTCATCCGCATTGACATTGGCACTAATTAACCCTTTTATGACGAGGCCGGTCGTAACCGACCTCTGCAGTGGTATCCAGGAGCGTCCATTTGTTGGTCAGGAGAAGACGATCGCCAAAAATCCATCACCTAAATGACTGACTCCATGTCCGAACCAGATATTCCAGTGGTAGATTTCTCAACAATCGTCCCGGCCGGTCCATAAACTGACACTCGATGTACACAGATTTTGCTTTTTGACCACACATTTAGACATTAAAAAGGCTAATGATTATATTTAACAAGCCACGTCGTCGTCGTCGTCATCGTCTTGATTTATGTTCTCTTACATTTGGGTACTTATTTGTATGCGTCATATGGTGTCGGCAGAATTCAGATGCTGTGCCGCCAACACATGGTGGATGAAATCACGCAAGATTTCACCACACGCGGTGCCAGAGGGTAGTTTAGGCCTTACCAAAGACAAAATACAGACCTAAGTTTTAATACACTTTACTTATACATTATACTATACTTATGCTTATCATTGCGACCATAATAGGCCGTTTAGGCTGTAGGTGGAACATACAGTGAATACATTAGGCTTCTTGCATCTGTTGTATATTGGTTCTTGGATATACTAAATGTTAGTCCAATATGTATCTAGCTGGTGTGTAACCGCTCTTGTATCAACAGCGCCTCAAAGCGATCAAAATACTACTTGATATAACAATTAAACATTTTGATGGTCAATATTTTTCAAGCTATTCTAATTTTAGAAGACTATTTTTGTATATTTACCTCTCAATTTTTTTCGCAGGCGTGATCATTAAATGGGTAATGGTAAAAAATTAAAGTTTTTTTACTTAGTGTCTATCTACAGATCGAGAAGAGAATTTTTTGAAAATTTACCACTGAAATGACTGGCTCGTTCCGAGCCAGTCATTCTAGTGGTAAATATTCAAAAATATTCTTCTCTAGACCTTTCCAAAAGCCATGTCTGAAGGCCACTGCAAAGTGGTTGTTTTGGTCAGTTTCACGATTAAAGGGTTAAGTTGAGGATTACAGCTCCGGGCAACATTCAAATGGTTGGTGATACGACTTGAAAAAGCCGTCTTATAGCTTTATTTAGCCAACTTTTTGAATAATTTCAATTTTCAGTGAGTTTTGCCTTCGTTTTCGAATTCGACTTACTGACATTGAATATGGTACATTTATGTTATGTAGATGTTTGTATGATTCGATCATATCCCCAATGAACCTTTCCAATTTATTCATCCATCTCATGACGTCATAATCAACCGCGTGACGATGACGTAATAATCAATGATGTCATGAATGGCGTAATTAAGTTAATCAGCGACACAAAATTGGTAACGGACTAAAGCGTTCTTTTACGAATTGTATGTCTTTACTGTTTAATAAACATGCTGGTGAATATTTTGAAACTAATTTGATTGGGCGCTGTAGCTGCCTCCAGTCGAATTAGTTTCAAAATATTCAGTGGTTTACCTGTATAGTTTTTTTTGAAAGGTCTATTGATGCTGAAGACGATGGGGACTACACATCTTCAGTTTGCTAGCAGCTATTGATAATTGAATCATCTCAAATTGTATATTGTAGAACGAGTTTACTTAAGTTTACGTTATGAACGCAAAACCTTTACTTCGACCTTGAAGAACAACCAGCACCTCCCCCACCCCACAGCCCACCCCCGCCACCCCACCCACCCCGCTCACACTACCCCCACCACACACGCACGCACACCAGCACCCTAAGTTTTGCGTAGATGAAATGTTTCGATGTACAGGATGTGAACATGGCCTTAGAGGTTTACTCAAAAATTAAATACGGAATTAATCGTTACTATATATGCATGAAAAATAAATCTAAATAGAGCTAAATACAATATATCCAAGGTTTCATTTTATTACAGAATAGCAGAAGTATGGAATAGCCTAACTGACCCTATCGTTAATGCCCCGACAATTCAAAGCTTTAAAAACCGACTGGATAAATACTGGGATACAATGCACAAATTAAATTTAACTTCGAGGCACCTTCACCATGAAGTAACCATTTCAAAGCCTAGCGTCACTCATGCACCTGAATATAGAGGCCTGTACGGCCTGTGTTCAGTATTATCAATAATAATAATAATAATAATAATAATAATAATAATAATAATAATAATAATAATAATAATAATAATGAAGAATAAAGACCGCCCCCCCCCCCCCCGTTTGCGTTCTTTTGACCTCCGTTGTTTGCGAAATGACACGCACATAGTCAACGCGAAATGACACGACGACGCAGGATGTTATGTCGTGCCGTGTCGCGTCGTGTCTGCTATGCGTGAATATAAATATCGTCGCGTCAACATATAGGTGCTTGCTTTATTTTAACAACTCACCGATCACAAATTAAAATATGGTGTTACTTCAAATGGTAATTTGCAGTTCTTGTAGCTGTAGTCATGAAACTAGTGAGTCCTTGATGTTTTCTCGGGTTCTGTTGAGTGTGGGCAACGTTCAGTTGTTTGTCTTGTGACGTAATAATTACATGACGTCATTTCTCATCGCGCCATTCGCATGACGTCACAAACAATTATAAATGACGTCAGAATTAAGGACAATAAATTAAAGCCAATAATTTATTTCTAGTTGATAGAAATATGAATTTGTTAATGGGGAACACGACACAGAGACGGGTGCAGCTTTTGCATATTTTAAATAAAATCAAATAGACCTATATATTATTTGCAAATTTGCGAATTCCTTAATAGTAAATTTCGCCACTGAATGGGTTTTTAATTTCTCATGTGGTGACGTCATCGTGTGCTGATTTTTGTGGTATAACGTCATCGCGTGCGCACGATTCCAAACATTTTGACATCAAATTCAGTTCTCTAGCTCAAGGATTAGTTGATATACCCTCTATTATGTGTATATCGCAGTATTGCGATAATGGTCGGACACCATCATTCGCAAAATAGGTCATCACGCGGTAAAAAAAATCACAATAAACAATGTCATCCAGGCTTTTTGTTCATACAAGTCATGTAGACGTCGTAGATAAAGCCTGACATGGATGACTGCTTGTAACATTTAGGAACCCCTGATGTTATTTGTAGAGCACTTTTGAGAATATTTGCCTGGTCTATAGGTTAACTCTTCCGTGGTAACAAAATCGGCCGTTTTGATAGGCTATATATATTTTTTTTAAAGCATATTTTGGGACGATAACACGTCAAAGGTAACAATGAACACCAGCGTGCAAAGGTATTAAGCCTTGGGAACATTGACATACTGTGGGATTGCATAATTTCATCAGTTTTTAATTAGTACGGGAAACATTAACAAATTTAATGTACATTTAGACGGACAAGCAAGGGTTGTCCGCCATTTTGGATTTAACGCACGTTTTGCGTTAACTATTTGTGGCTGAGCTCTTTCAACTATAGTAGACATTGTGTTGTTGGCTCAACGTACGTTTATTTCATTGTCCCAACGTAGTTTTGCTCGTTGGCCTTAGGCTGGCCCAACGTATAGTTTCGTTGCCCCAATGTTGGCATTACGTTGGGTGTTTGATAGAAAATACGTTGCGTTGGCGCAACGTTGTATTGACGTTGGCTGGCTAATTGTAAGTTAGTTACGTTGACCTAACGTTGTATCTACGTGGGGGAAACTACTTGATGCATTGGACCAACGTAAACCCAACGAGCAAAAACTACGAATAAACTTATATTGACTCAACGTACCATTTCTTGCATGGTAGCTAACTATGGTTCCCAAACCGAACTTAACACAGGCTAGGCAGTAAAGGGATATTATTATTAACGTTATTAACGGGATCACCATAGATTGGTGATGCTCTTTAAAATCATCAATGGAATGACGACTGAGTCCCTGGTATGCCATCTTCCATTACAGTCGCAATCTAGAAACCCGTATTACAAACGCTATGGTAACGCTCTAACTCCGTTCCGATGCCGCACTGAGCTTTGTCGTAGTTCATTTTTTTCAGCAACAGTCGTCAATTGGAACTCCCTGCCTGCACCTGTTACAATGTCTAGGACCTTGGGTGAATTTAAATCCAAACCCAAAGCTATGACCCCAATACGACCACCACCTCCAGGTTACTACGTAGGTTCTCGCTTTGCCAGTATAGCACTAAGCAGGCTTAGAAATGGCTGCAGCTCACTAAACAGACACCTACTCAACACGTTTCTACTGGACAGCCCTAGGTGTGCATGTGAATATCCAGACGAATCTGCCAAACACTAACTGTTTCATTACCCGATTTACACCAACCAAAGGGTTATTTTGCAAGACGATCTCGCTTTGAAACATATCACCCTAGCGATAAAACAGCCAAAAACCTCCTATTTGGCAACGAAAACTCGAACGCGAAACAAAATATCATAATATCTTCTATCCTTTGTGAATATATAATTAGAACTAACTGCTTCAAATAACGCCACAACTAACTTTCAGCCACCGGCTGCTTCCTCGCCTAACACTGCCTCCCAACCTCGCCTAACACTGCCTCCCAACCTCGAGCATTAACAGCCATCACATTTTCATACAGCTTTCATCT
>CM067375.1:13963666-13973666 GCA_034401795.1 Chaetoderma sp. LZ-2023a
ACTTTTACGGCCTTAGAGTGTGCGCTTCGATGGAATGAAACGTAAGAAATCTTAGCATATCATGATTTCATTCCGTATAAATAAATTTAGTATTTTTTGTTGTGAATTTGAAATAGAGGCACGAGTCCATAACTCAAATTCGCAACTGAAAAAATTATATTAATTTACACGTAATGAAATCATCATATGCTAAGATTTATTTCGTTTCATTTCCTCTAAACTCACACTTTAAGCCTCTAAAAGTATACAATTTTAACAATTTTATTGTCAGTCATTTTGCTGTGAATACGCACATTTAAGCTGTTAAGTTAAGCCGAAATGACCTAGAAAAGAAAAGATTATCGGGGGAAGATCGGCTTATCTATATAGCTAGCCTATGTGTGTCTGTAATTAAAAAATAGTTATCTTTAAGCTACGATAAGCGGATGCGTTTCCGTCACAGGGTGCTAGAACTCTTGATTAAAATAACATTCACTTTCAGATGGTCGATTGATGTGTGCGTGAACGCGCTAGGGTTGGTGCGCGCGCATGTGTGTGCGTGCGTGCGTGTGTGCGTGCGTGCGGGGGGGGGGGGAGTTTTAGTCAGAGTATAGTTATGATTGTTACTGATAATAAATTCACTGCATGATACAAGTTTGAAGTTGCTGTTTGTCGATACAAGTATTATAGCTAGAGTGATAGAGCAGAGAGAAACACTTTGGCACGAATCTACTAATCTTCGATAAGGCAGATGGCCCAGGGACGGATATAAATATTTGATCACAGAATCAAAGGCAAGCCGCGTCCCCCACTTGAATTCAGATAAATTTAAAAACCAATGAGCTGCGGCTGGGCCAGAATTTATAATGTGTGTGCGTGCGCGCGTGTGCGTGTGCGTGTGCGTGTGCGTGTGCGTGTGCGTTTGCGTTTGCGTGCTTGCGTGCGTGCGTTCGTTCGTGCGTGCGTGCTTGTGTGCTCGCGCGCGCTCGCGTGCGTGCATGCGTGCGTTAGTGCGCGCGCGCGTGTGTGTGTGCGCGCGCGCGTGCGTGTGTTTGCGTGTGTGTGTGCGCGTGCGTGCGTGCGTTGGGGGGGGGGGGGGCGGGCGGGCGGGCGGGCGGGCGGGCCTGAGTGAGTGAGTGAGTGAGTGAGTGAGTGAGTGAGTGAGTGAGTGAGTGAGTGAGTGAGTGAGTGAGTGAGTGAGTGAGTGAGTGAAGTGAGTGAGTGAGTGAGTGAGTGAGTGAGTGAGTGAGTGAGGGAGGGAGTGAGTGCGTGAGTGAGTGAGTGAGTGAGTGCGTGCGTGCGTGCGTGCGCGCGCGCGCGTACGCGTGCACGTTTGTGCGTGAGTGCGTGTGTGCGTGCTCGTGTTCATGTTCTTAAATCTGAATTAGTCAAAGTGCAGATTTTTTGATATAAAAGGTTACTCTGCATTCTGATTTTGAATTCAGGATGAGAAGGGCTATAGTGTCAATCCGTAGTCACAGCCATTACGTCGATTGCCCTTGTTGGCGTACAACAAAGGTCAGTCAACATAATGGCTGGACAATTACTGATGATAGAGACCATTGTGTTATCGTTGAAACGAACGCTGTACAAATTAGTCATGAATCATTATGGCCTTTAAAGGGTCACAATGGCGCTCAAGTGCACGGATCGGTCAACAAGATGACATCAGTGATTTCTACCACAGAGTTAGGAATGATGGTGTGCCGGGCCAGGATTGGCTGAGGCGAGGGTTGATGAGCGTGCTATATATTTACGTCTCGCACAAACGGGATCTACTATTTTAGATCACTCTTTAGATCACTTTTTGGTTCACTTTTCGGTCCACCTTGTTATAGTATAAACATGAGAATTAGATATTAGGTAGAAGTTTTAGTCAGAGTATAGTTATGATTGTTACAGAGAATAAATTCACTGCATGATACAAGTTTGAAGTTGCTGTTTGTCGATACAAGTATTATAGCTAGAGTGATAGAGCAGAGAGAAACACTTTGGCACGAATCTACTAATCTTCGATAAGGCAGATGGCCCAGGGACGGATATAAGTCTTTGATCACAGAATCAAAGGCGGGCCGCGTCCCCCACTTGAATTCAGATAAATTTGAAAACCAATGAGCTGCGGCTGGGCCAGAATTTATAATGTGTGTGCGTGTGCGCGCGTGCGCGTGGGTGTGCGCGTGCGCGCGGGCGGGCGTGCGTGCTTGCTTGCGTGCGTTCGTGCTTGCGTGCGTACTTGTGTGCGTTCGTGCGTGCTTGTGTGCTCGCGCGCTCGCGCGCTCGCGTGCGTGCGTGCATGCGTGCATGCGTGCATGCGTGCATGCGTGCATGCGTGCATGCGTGCATGCGTGCATGCGTGCATGCGTGCATGCGTGCGTTAGTGCGCGCGCGCGTGTGTGTGCGTTCGTGTGTGTGTGTGCGCGCGTGTGCGCGTGTGCGTGTGTACGTGTGTGCGCGTGTGTGCGCGTGCGCGTGCGCGTGGGCGTGGGCGTGGGCGTGTGTGTGTGCGCGCGCATAGTGCCTGTGTGTGTTATAATGTAGCCACTCTAATTGTTCATGGTTTTAAATCGATTTAAATTTCTAATTTCAATTTGATATCACCGCGACGGGACTTATTCACGCCATCGTCAAATATTTGACTGTCATTCCGAGCAGCAGCATTGATGCATAAAATACATTTAATCGTACAAATTACAGGAAATGTGATTTTAAATTAATTCCCCTCCCATATCTTAAATTGGGACTCATAATCTCTTTTTTATTCGTATATCCCAATTCGTTCTATTGTATCGTAAACATATTGTATTTAAATCAACCTGACTATTTTGAAACCGATTTTGTCAAGATGACCGGAGAGAATTAATACCCATTCCTATCTGCTACCTATTTTTAGACGACATTGTCAGCTATTTGAACAAGATACTGTCCGCACCAATGATTATTGCGAGTGCCAATCAGCCCGCCCATCAGAGAATGGATCGCCAGACAGGATAAGGATAGATTTAACAACGTTTCGAGCGGAAACATTTGTTATCAACTATTTAAAGCGTAGACACGTAGATATATTATGATAGCAATAATCAAGCATCGATTGCTCCCAGCCACACTTCATCATCATCATCATCATCATCATCAGCATACGTGACGTCATTATTTTTTATCATCATCGTCATCGTCGTCGTCGTCCATGATTATCATTAGCGTTGTCGTCATAATTATCGTCGTCGTCGTCCCCGCCGCCGCAGCCGCCGCAGCCGCCGCAGCCGCCGCAGCCGTCTTCGTCGTAGTCGTCATTATTATTGAAACAGCTTAATGCAATTTGGCAAAACTCTGTCGGGCCAACAATAAATAGATGATGATGATGATGTGATGGACGTGGTGGTGGTGAAAAAAGGTGGTTTAGTTTACGTTTGTGGACCACCAGGGCTGGCTGTTTTGTAGTTAATGGATGGGGTGATGGTTGTCGTGGTGGTTGTGGCGGTGGTGGTGGCGGCGGGAGTGGTGCCGATGAAGTTATGATGTGTTGATCAGGGTGGTAGTTGTGTCATGGGGTGGGTTGGGGGTTGGGTGGGGTGTGTGTGTGGTGAGTGGGAGGTGGGGTGGGTGGTGGTGGTGGTGGTGGGGTGTTGGGGTTGGGGGTGGGTGGGTTGGTGGGTTGGTATGGTGAGGTGGTGGAAGCGGAGGCGGAGGCGACGACGGTGGCGGTGGTAGTGGTTGTCGTAGTGGTGTTGGTGATGGTGGTGGTGGTGGTGGTTGCGGTTGCGGTCATGCCGTCGTTGTCGCGGTGGTGTTGATGGTGGTGGTGGTGGTGGTGGTGGTGGTGGTGGTGGTGGTGGTGGTGGTGGCGGTGGTGGTGGTGGTGGTGGTTATATGATTAAACGCATTGGCTCAGGATCTCCCACGTTTGGGAGATATTTTTTATTTATTTTATTGTCTGAGATTTGTTTGGTTGATAGAGGCGGTATGGCCTATTAAATATGAATAATATATATCATTCATTCTGAAGGTTTTTGAAGAGTTAATTTCGAATTAACCAAGATGTCACGTAGATTGGAGTTTTTCTTAAAGGCTATCACTGGACGCAAATTGAGAGGTTCTTTCATTTTATCCTGCAATTTATGATATTCATCTTTCAAAATTTCAGAAATTTCAACATCTTTTCGATTGTATGTTAAACTGAATGGAATAATTTCACGTTGATCAGCAAGACCAGGGTCCACGTTTATGCCTCTCGGCCATTTTGTTTTCAGTTGCTTAATCCAAAATGATTCTCGAAGTTTTCTTTGTTTATCAGTTTCTTCGGCCGTAGCAGAAAGAGGCAGTTGCTCAATAGGCATAATTTCAAAGTGTCTATCGACAGAATGACCAGGAAGATTGAAATGTTGAGCTACGTTGGTGTCCTCGTCGTGTCTAATATCGCAAAGGTGTCTAGTTGCTCGCCATCTTAAAGGGCATTTTGTTTCACCGACATACTGCTTTTGGCATAATTTGCAAGATATTAAATAGATAACATTTTTAGAATCGCAATCTAAATTAGAATGAGGTTGGAATTTGCTTTTGTTCTGATAACTGACAAATGTTTTCTGATTAGGTAGATAGAGGTCTAATTTACACCTCTTCTGTCCACATTTCTGAGATTGTCCTACGCCTATAATCGGACGATTGTGACGAATTTTGGTAGGCTTTTGATCGGCAACCTTATCAGAAATAGTTTCCAAATCATGTAAAGTTTCGGATTTTATTTTGCGCAAAAATCGTGTTGAATATCCCCTCTGTTTGATGGCTTTAAATAAGGTGGAACACGCAGATTCAAAATTCTTTCTATCACTAGAATTTCGGTGAAATCGGATAATCTGTGATTTGACAATACCTTTAAAAGTATGAGGTGGATGGAAAGATTTCTTATGCAGTAGTTGATGGGAATCGGTGGGCTTAAAGAATACTTTGTAATCAAGAAACCCACTCGTGTTATAATTTACACCTTTGTAGAGAGTAACGTCTAAAAAGTCTACGGACGATTTGTCGATGTTGGCTTTAAGTTTGATGTTAGAATCGTGATTGTTCAAAATAGTGAAAAATTCATCAACCTCTTCCCTCGAATGATTCCAGATCATAAAAATATCATCGAGGTATCGGCGGTAAAATAGGGGCTGCTTAGAACATTTGTTAAGCGCATCTTCTTCCCACTCAGCTACATAGATGTTGGCAAAACTAGGACTAAAACGTTTACCCATAGCGCATCCATAGATTTGTTGGTAGATTTCGCCAGCGAATTTGAAATCATTGCGCTTTAAACTCAGCTCAAGGAGACCTAATATTTCGCTAGTGGGCCTATTGTTATCAGGATATTTATCAAATGCTCTGCGAACAGAAGTCAAACCCCTTTCGATGTCAATGTTTGTGTACATAGCATCGATGTCGAGGGTTATCAAGAGTGAGTTTGGAGGAACAGAAATTTTGGAGCCCTCGGATAGGAAATCCTCAGTGTTGTTCAAAAAGCTGAAATGTCTATTCGCAATTGGTTGTAGGTGGTAATCAATAATTTCACTAATTCGATAAGATTCGGAGCCGCAATCAGAGATAATAGGTCGACCCGGTGGTATCATAGGGTCGGACCATGACTCAATAGGTTTATGAATTTTTGGCTAAAGGTAAAACGTACGTGGATTTGAATCTCGTTTAGCATTAAGGTATTTAAACTGCTTTTTCGTTATGGCCTTGTTGTCAGCCATTTCTTGAAGGATTCCATAAAATTTATCACAATTATTTTGCCAGAGTGGTTCGTCTAATTTGCGGTAGTGTTTCAGATTACTAAGTTGCCAATGCGCTTCACGAATATAATTATCCTTACGCATTATTACAGTAGCAGATCCCTTGTCAGCAGGCTTTATAACGATGTCATTGTTTTTACGCAAACCTGTTAAGGCTAATCGTTCTTGATATGACACATTTTGATGATTTTTAGGAAATTCCAAATTTTCAACACGCTCCTTGATAGCTTTTATACTATCAGGGATCGCAGGGTCAACCAACTTCGAGTTAGGTGCCCAACCAGTTTTTCCAACAAAATGTAGAAAGTTGTTTTTCTTGGAATTTTGAAAAAAGTCTGCTAATTTTACACGGTGAGAAAATTCTTCAATTTCCCATAAGCCATTATCTAAAAGGGCATCTATGTCGACTTTGGGCCGTGGTGTTGGTACATGTGTTAGACCGGGATTTAGAAAAGATCTTTCTGCTTCAGACAATGTAGAACCAGTTAGGTTAACGATATTACCACCCAAGCCAATTTCTGTGTGGTTAGTACCCTGACCCGTAGTTAGTTTAAATTAAGGTGCGATAACCAACTATTATACATCCTATTTGCAGGCCCCTACGTCCAGTGGATGTTGTCCTTAACCACCTGAAATTCATATACGGGGAGGCTGGGCAGGATAGGGACCTTGGCCCTTAAGGCCTCTACACAGCTGTTAACGAATTGTATGTTTCGTTTCTGGGTTGTAGTCGGTGCTTTGAATAATTTAGTTTGGCAAAGTGAACTTTAGCCTTTGGAAATTTTGAACGCATGGTACTAAACAGATTCTCAATTCTTTGGGAGGTGTCATGCTGAAGTTCGTCCTTATCATTAATTCTGATGTTAAGGATGATACGCTGAGGTTGGAAGACCTCATTGTATTTTCTAACCATATTCCTAATGTGGTTTATCTTAGCACCTGGATAGATTGCTACCTGCATTTCTGGATGAGGTGTCTGATTAATACGAGCTAAATTTGAAGACCCAATCAGCAGAATCTTCTTGTTCAGAGTAGGAAGGCGCCATTCATTCTTGTTATCCACCACGAACCGAAACTTGTAGAAAGACCTATGCTCTTTGGGTGTATCCCTTGGCGTGGGTTTGGGCTTAGATGTGGGCGTAAACTTAGGTTGTGGTGGCTTGGACCTCGGCGTCGACGATCTGGTCTTTTGACCAGGTCAGTCAGTGGCTGCTCTCTGTGGAAGGGAAGGAAACTCGACTGGAGACAGTGGTGAGACCGGAAGAGGGATCTGACTAGGATCCACATGAGCAGACACTGACGGTGACCATTCTGGCAGTGGAATCATGAGCGGATCCACCACAGGAGACTGCAGGGGGGAACACTGGTGACCACTGGTTATTCACCCGCTTAACTACTGGGGGACTCTCAGTGGGTGACCTATTCCGTTTCTGATTTGATTGTGGAATGACTGGTATGGTCAAGGCTGACCTTGCAGTCGGTGTGCCTGTTGTTCGGGTGATGATGCTGTTAGTGGTTGTTGTGGTGTGGTGATGGTGGTGGTTGTGATGGTGGTCGTGGAGGTGGCGCTGATAGTGTTGGCGCTGATAGTCGTACTGATGATGATGATGGTGGTGGTGGTGTTCGCCGTGGTGATGGGGCTGCTGGCGGTGGTGGTGATGGTGGTGGTCTCGGTGGTGGTGATGGTGGTCGCGATGGTGATGGCGATGGTGGTGCTGGTGGTGTTGATGGTGGTTGTGGTGGTAGTGATGGTGGTCGCGGCGATGATGGTGGTGGTGGTGGCGGTGTTGGTGGTCGCGGTGGTGGTTTTGTTGTTGTTGTTGTTGTTGGTGTTGGTGTTGGTGGTGGTGGTGATGGTGGTGGTGGTGGTGGTGGTGGTGATGGTGGTCGCGGTGGTGGTAATGGTGATCGCGGTGGTGTTGGTGGTAGTGGTGGTTGTGGTTGTGGTGATGTCGTTTATTTGGTTGTGGTTGTGGTGATGTCGCTTATTTGGTTGTGGTGATACCAGCTATGCCGGTTGATGTGGCGGTGCAGTGCCTGTGGCAGTGGCCGTGGTTGTTTTGGTGTTGTTGTTGATGGTGATGGTGTTGGTGGCGGCGCCATTGGTTGTGGTGCTGGTTCTTGTCGGTATGGTGGGGTGGTGGAAACGTCGGCGACGACGGCGGCGGTGGTAGTGGTAGTGGTCGTGGTGGTGATTGTGGTGTTGGTTGTTGTGGTGATGGTGATGACGGTGGTGATGGTGGTGGTGGTGATTTGATTTTGCTAATTTGGTTGTGGTGATACCAGCTATGGTATTCTCCGGCAGGCAGAGGGTTAATCCTCCGTGACGTCATAACTCCAGACAGACCGAAAACCGTAAGGCGCATTTTCATTGGCTAACTGAAAAATAATTTCTGCGGCTGAGCGCGGGCTTTTCTGGGAGAAAACAACCTGAGGTAATGTACGATGAATTACGACGTAATTAGTAAGGTCCGATGGTGTTGCGAGAATGATGTGGCGGTGGCAGTGCCGGTGGCAGTGGCCGCGGTTGTAGCGGTGTTGGTGGTGGTTGTGGTGATGGTGCTGGTGGCCGCGCCGTTGGTTGTGGGTGTGGTACTTGTCGGTATGGTGAGGTGGTAGAAACGTCGGCGGCGACGGCGGCGGTGGTAGTGGTAGTGGTTGTGATTGTGTTGATGGTCGTTGCGGTCGTGGTGGTGATGCTATGATGGTGCTGGTGGTGTTTATATGATTAAACGCACTGGCTCAGGATCTTCCAAGGTTTGGAGATATTTTTTTAATTTATTTTATTGTCTGAGATTTGTTATGTTTGTTTGATAGAGGCGGTATGGCCTATTAAATATGAATAATATATATCATTCATTCTGAAGGTTTTTGAAGAGTTAATTTCGAATTAACCAAGATGTCACGTAGATTGGAGTTTTTCTTAAAGGCTATCACTGGACGCAAATTGAGAGGTTCTTTCATTTTATCCTGCAATTTATGATATTCATCTTTCAAAATTTCAGAAATTTCAACATTTTTTCGATTGTATTGTAAACTGAATGGAATAATTTCACGTTGATCAGCAAGACCAGGGTCCACGTTTATGCCTCTCGGCCATTTTGTTTTCAGTTGCTTAATCCAAAATGATTCTCGAAGTTTTCTTTGTTTATCAGTTTCTTCGGCCGTAGCAGAAAGAGGCAGTTGCTCAATAGGCATAATTTCAAAGTGTCTATCGACAGAATGACCAGGAAGATTGAAATGTTGAGCTACGTTGGTGTCCTCGTCGTGTCTAATATCGCAAAGGTGTCTAGTTGCTCGCCATCTTAAAGGGCATTTTGTTTCACCGACATACTGCTTTTGGCATAATTTGCAAGATATTAAATAGATAACATTTTTAGAATCGCAATCTAAATTAGAATGAGGTTGGAATTTGCTTTTGTTCTGATAACTGACAAATGTTTTCTGATTAGGTAGATAGAGGTCTAATTTACACCTCTTCTGTCCACATTTCTGAGATTGTCCTACGCCTATAATCGGACGATTGTGACGAATTTTGGTAGGCTTTTGATCGGCAACCTTATCAGAAATAGTTTCCAAATCATGTAAAGTTTCGGATTTTATTTTGCGCAAAAATCGTGTTGAATATCCCCTCTGTTTGATGGCTTTAAATAAGGTGGAACACGCAGATTCAAAATTCTTTCTATCACTAGAATTTCGGTGAAATCGGATAATCTGTGATTTGACAATACCTTTAAAAGTATGAGGTGGATGGAAAGATTTCTTATGCAGTAGTTGATGGGAATCGGTGGGCTTAAAGAATACTTTGTAATCAAGAAACCCACTCGTGTTATAATTTACACCTTTGTAGAGAGTAACGTCTAAAAAGTCTACGGACGATTGGTCGATGTTGGCTTTAAGTTTGATGTTAGAATCGTGATTGTTCAAAATAGTGAAAAATTCATCAACCTCTTCCCTCGAATGATTCCAGATCATAAAAATATCATCGAGGTACCGGCGGTAAAATAAGGGCTGCTTAGGACATTTGTTAAGCGCATCTTCTTCCCACTCAGCTACATAGATGTTGGCAAAACTAGGACTAAAACGTTTACCCATAGCGCATCCACAGATTTGTTGGTAGATTTCGCCAGCGAATTCGAAATCATTGCGCTTTAAACTCAGCTCCAGGAGAGCTAATATTTCGCCAGTGGGCCTATTGTTATCAGGATATTTATCAAATGCTCTGCGAACAGAAGTCAAACCCCTTTCGATGT